>JAVGWX010000011.1:63754425-64046925 GCA_036924085.1 Ariolimax columbianus
TTTCACAAACTTTTATTAAACTTGGCTGTCCGTAAGCGTGGACTTGTATTTCTCGTATTTGAACCAACTCTCCACTTACATAGAGAGCTAAAATTGTGTACATAGCCTCTACTAGTGCGGCCTGTTAATCTTTCTAATTTTAGACGGATCCACGATGTGCATGTGTTAACGATTATTAGCTTTTATATTGAGCAGACCCAAAACCAAAAGGGAGAGATGATTGTCATAACGGGGCCAACAGCGTCGTGCTCTTACAAGTGAAAAAGCTTGTCTTGAAAAAAGTAATTTTGTTGAACTTACTTGTTGAATTTTCTACGTGATTTTTGAATTATGGCATTATTAAATTCGTCTGCTCCAAAATTCATTCCAGAAGTAAGACGCGTGATAAGTTAGTTTGTGTTATACAAAACTGAACATTTAAGATCTAAACAATTTTTTTAGATTTTGCAAACAAAGGTTGATCGCTTGGTGGTGTGGGCATACTTTTTGCAAGGTTGAACAAACTGGTTCGGTCAAACGCAATGCCTGAAATGGAAGACATTAATATATACGCACTGACCAGCCCATTGTCGATGTCCAAATATTTGACTTCTTTTGTATCTTCTTTTTCTTCTTCTTCTTTTTATTATTATTATTATTATTATTATTGTTATTCGTATTCTTGTTCTTCTCGTTCGTAACGATTTTTATGTTATGTCTACACCTGAAGACCAGTTCTGTGGATACAAGTTGCGGTGGATCAAAGTTTTTCAAGTTCCCAAACAACTTTCTGTAGGGGTTCGTCTCCGTGCGCCAGTGCTCTGAACGCAGTTAGATAAGAATATCAAAGTTCAGCTACATGTGTTGCTTGTCAGCATATGTGATTAAGTGATGGCGCCAACTATTTGTGTTTAAATCCGGAAGATCCGTTTCAAACTCTTTGTACTAAAAAGAAATTTCATGAAATGTAAACTTTTCACAGTAATATATTAGAGATCATTTTCAAGAATAATCGGAAACTGAAATGTTTCAAACAGCTTAGAAGCTAACACAGCGGCAATAATGCGTGCATCGTGATTGCTGCTTAAAAAATCGTCAACATATATGGGAAACTGTATTTGGTTTACTGTCGAAACATTGTTGCTACAACATGGTACATCTTGCAAATCTGACAGTGGTGGGAAAGGATTGCGTCTCTTGTAAGGAACCCTGAATAACTCGACCTTGGTATATGTCGGAGTGTCTAGCATGTAACAGACTGCTGTTGACCATTGAACAAGGCTTGACAATAAACGATGCCTACTACAGGAATGTTCTGCTTAAGCAACATATTCTTCAAAATAATCGATCATTTTCCGACTCGTTTCTACCAGTTGAACAGAAGAGAGCAGGTCGTGGTCTTCAGACTTAGCACTGGCCACAATAAACTGAGGTACCACCTATTCAACAAATCCAAGATAGGTGCTACCGACGAATGCCCGTGTGGTACCAGGAAAATGACCGCTGAGCATCTGCTGCAGAACTGCCCGACATACGAGGATCAGAGAGAGCAGATGTGGCCATCACCAGTGGAACCACAAGACAAGCTCTATGGCAGTGTCGACAGCCTCAGGATGACCGCCGCTTTTTTCGAAAAAATAATGGTTACTGTCTGACTGCGTACGATGAAGAAGAAGAAGAATCAGACTCATTTCTCTTTCAACATATGGTGCACCCCACCATCGAGCTAGAGAAACTTTTCAATTTCTTGAACGTGAGACAGCAGCCTTTATACCCTCAACGCTATTTCCACCGAACAATCCATACTTAAGTCATGTTGGCTATGCAATTTGGAGCAACAATCTATACTTAAGTCATGTTGGCTATGCAATTTGGAGCAACAATCCATATTTAAGTCATGTTGGCTATGCAATTTGGAGCCTCTTAATTCAAAAAGTGTATCTTTCAAAGATAAAAGATGTCATTGAGTTCAAACAACGAATTTTGGGACGCTTGAAATGAACTCCATCAAATCACAATCGACGATGCTATAGCCTAATGACGCAAGCGTCCGAGGACTTCCATTTCAGCAAATGAGAATACTTTGAACACAGCATGAAATAGCCAATATCTCTGTTCGATAATTATGAACACCTGTACGAATGATAATTAAATTTCGTCAACTAATAATAATTTTATGATGCATATTATTGGCTCCTTTCTTCCCTACTTACTGCGTGTATATATATATATATATATATATATATATATATATATATATATATATATATATATATATATATATATATATATATATATATATAAGCTTCAGTCAAACATGATTTGCTACTAACAGCCTAAATCGGTCCTCAGTATGAGACTTGCCGAATAATCCAAAATAACTCATCCTACATTCCTGACCAAGGTCGCGCCTTCACCACGCTGCCATGCCACGTGTGACTCACACTTTGACATTCTCTACTGGGGCAACTATACCCATTATTACAAAGCCACTTCTGCTATCCTCTTTCAAAGTAATTTCATGAACCAAGAAGGAACGTGTTGCCACTACTCTGAAGAGGGAATTAGGAACTGTGATGGAGGTGGATTGTGGGGGGGGGGGGGGGGGATGGAGGTGCATCAGTGGCGAAGAAAGAGGTGCTGGGGTGGGCGTCTGCTCCAGCTGCTACAGAACTAGGCGCGTCAAAATGTATTTCAATATGAACGTCAATGTAATTTATCGATTCATAAAATTCTAAGCGATACTTTTGAAAACATTTATTGTCATAAAAAAAGCTATCAATTTGAAGAAATAAACGATCAATTTGTAGGAATGAACGATCAGTTTGTAGGAATGAACGATCAGTTTGTAGGAATGAACGATCAGTTTGTAGAAATGAACGATCAGTTTGTAGGAATGAACGATCAGTTTGTAGGAATGAACGATCAGTTTTCTATGGCAGCGGCGACAGCCTCAGGATGACCGCTGCTTTTTTCGAAAAAATAATGGTTACTGTCTGACTGCGTACGAAGAAGAAGAAAGAAGAAGAAGAACGATCAGTTTGTAGGAATGAACGATCAGTTTGTAGGAATAAAAGATCATGTTGTTGTATAATCTGCAATTTACTAGTTTTAGCGTTAATACAAACCCTTATTTTTGAAAAAAACGATTTATAATTTTTATGTTTAAAAATTCAAATTATATTTTCACAACAATTCACATTGTTGTTTTTCAAATTGTTCTACATTTCTCACAGCGTCTGGTATAGTTACGCAATCTCTTATGGAAATTGGTTTCTAAATATTTTGTTTTTAATCTAGCATTCTTCTTCTTCTTTAATAGTTCTGAAACAATCACATCGATGCCCCTTATAAAGTTGACAGTCTTGTCTTACGCTTATCCCGTCACCGTATACTATATAACTCATATAATCACATCTCTTTCCATCATAAAGTTGACACTATGTCTCATGCTTATCCCGTCACCGTATACTATATAACTCATATAATCACATCTCTTTCCATCATAAAGTTGACACTATGTCTCATGCTTATCCCGTCACCGTATACTATATAACTCATATAATCACATCTCTTTCCATCATAAAGTTGACACTATGTCTCATGCTTATCTCGTCACCAGAAAGGGTATTATTTAACTGTATTAGGGAGGGCTGTGTTCTTACTGTGTTCCTCTCGTGGATCCAATAGAGTACACAACGCGATCTATTAGTTGTTTGTCTTAATCGATGGGCATATCTCTGTCTCCGATTATTAGTTTATTGAAGGGTTAGTATTTCAGACTGAATGCCACTTGATCTGCTCTTCTGTTCCTTCGTTCATCTATGCTAGTTGTCCATCACAAGCGAAGATAGTCACATCATCCGACTGTTTTATCTTGATGATGGTACCTTCTCTGTTTTTAGATTATAATGAGGAATTCACTGCTATTGTCATCAACCGCACTCTCTGGAACTGAGCTACATAAGACCAGTAGCAAAACATAAGTCAAAATGACTGAAAGTAACTAAGTATGCAGACACTCTGGTGCAACCTCCTTTGAAACCAGTCGTCTCTTGAAACGTGCGAAATTCGATCGCTTACCGCTTCTGTTCATCGCTTTGAGAGGCGAGTGTCTCACCCATCGACCACATCGCTCACCGTTTCTGTTCATCGCTTTGAGAGGCGAGTGTCTCACCCATCAACCACATCGCTCAACGTTTCTGTTCACCGCTTTGAGAGGCGAGTGCCTCACCCATCGACCACATCGCTCACCGCTTCTGTTCATCGCTTTGAGAGGCGAGTGCCTCACCCATCGACCACATCGCTCACCGTTTCTGTTCATCGCTTTGAGAGGCCAGTGCCTCACCCATCGACCACATCGCTCACCGCTTCTGTTCATCGCTTTGAAAGGCGAGTGCCTCAGCCATCGACCACATCGCTCACCTTGATAATTGTAACTCTAATAAAGGTAGCAGTAAGCTGAAGGTTCAGGATATCTCTAGTGTTTCGTGAAGGGAAGCAGTTTGCTGTCAAGTGTTACTCATGTAGTCTATGCACGCTAAATATGTCCCTAACAGCTGTTATGGGCTCAGTGCCACAGGTACACATACTCAAAGTGATCATATTTAATTGATGATAGAAGTGACTCCTAAATCTGACATAGATCATATGTAGATGATCACTTGGTCTTACTTTGAGAGTTGTTGATAGTCAGAATTGTGTATGTGGTCTAGGGTGATCTCTTTCCTATTTAGAAAAATACATTTTGCTTTTATAATTATTTTGGTGTCTTCATTCTTGATGTGCTGTATTAGTGTAGGGTGGGTCCTGTCTGACAAGCTTGTCTGCCTCTTCGTTATCCAATATGTTATTTTGGGGACACATTCATTGAAGTCTGCTTTTTCATGAGAAGGTAAAAGTGCAGCACCATGGCAACAATTTCTGTTGGGGATAAAGATAGATTCATAAGCCGCAGCCTATGTGAAGTGGTGTGGGCATTTACGAAACACTGATCCAAACATTACGGTGAGCGTGTTAAGACCCTAAGTTCACTTCTGTGCTTGTCCGCCAGTGTTCGGTGCAAGACTTTGTGTCTACTCTTTGTCATTTATCTTTGAAATTAATTTTTATCACAGTATATTTTTTTATATGTAACCCTGCCGTCCGATGGCTTCTACTACTTCGCTCGTTGGCTAGTTGATCTGCTTCAAGTTGAAGGGAAAAGCAATATCAAGACCGGATGAAATATACTACCTAGACCATCACCTTGTGTCCTCGTCCTACTCCTGGAGATAGACTGTGTTACAACAGTCTAACCAACGATGTGGGGATCAACACTATGATCCCCGTCTTGATGTGCTTACTGAAGAGTCTGTCATTGCACTACAGCCATGAGAACATCTTCTCAAGTTGGTCACAAGATGTAAGAAGAACCACTGTAAACGGCAACAAAAAAAAACGTTTTTCAAAAGTGAAGAACTCAATATGAGTAGCTTCGAAATAAACAAACAGCAACATTCTGTTCCAAGCAGTACATTTGGGCAACTTTCTGAACTCTCTTCAAGCGCTGAAAAGCGGTACGCCTCTGTAGTACTTGCGGTTTGTGTGTGAGGAAATGAGCTAATAATGGTCCCGTTCTGTCGTCGACCACAAAATGCAAGTTGTCTGGTGTGAGTAATTGACGACGAGACAGTGTGAGCTGGAAACATAGACTACAAAATATGCTGCGTGTGCTTGGATATCTTGTCAGCTGCTACGCCCACGCCGCGCAAACAAGGACTGTTTCTGGAGTGTTCATGGTTTTTGTTATTGCTTTTCTCTCCTCATTTCCTGTGTTTAGTTGCAACAGTTGCTTCTCAATTTGTTTGTCTGTCAGATTATATGTTATATGTAATTATATAATGTATACGCGTGTGGGAAATTGGATGTGTATTTTTAATATGCCTAAAGCCGTATATCAGTGAAAGGGGGGGGGGGGGGGATATGGCCCTAAAGTGGACTCAATAGGCCATCCTGCCATTAAAGATGTGTTTTTTAAATATATATTTGCATATGAAAACAATAATAGTTCTAATTTTTTTATTTCAAATCCCAATACATAAAAAAATTCCGAAATGGTCCAAATATTTCATAATTAAATTCGACTGACCTGGTGAGTGCGTTTGTTTGTCTGCGTGTATTTGTGTGTTTGCGTGTGTGTGTGTGTGCGCGCGCACATGTATATGTCCGCTAGCGTATATCAGCACCGGTAAAGCTGATAAGGTAGGCTGTTGTGTTGTTTTACTTGCAACGTTTATTGTCTACAAATATCCCATACTTACAACCTTGTTCCAGTTCATGTTCTTCTATGTCTGACTCACTCGTGTGATTTATTGCAAGAGATTGCTCAATTTATCTGTTCATGGTCTTCTATGTCTGACTCACTCGTGTGATTTATTGTAAGAGCTTGCTCAATTTATCTGTTCATCTTCTTCTATATCTGACTCACTCGTGTGATTTATTGCAAGAGCTTGCTCAATTTATCTGTTCCTGGTCTTCTATGTCTGACTCACTCGTGTGATTTATTGCAAGAGCTTGCTCAATTTATCTGTTCATGGTCTTCTATGTCTGACACTCGTGTGATTTATTGCAAGAGCTTGCTCAATTTATCTGTTCCTGGTCTTCTATGTCTGACTCACTCGTGTGATTTATTGTAAGAGCTTGCTCACTTTATCTGTTCATGCTCTTCTATGTCTGACTTACTCGTGTGATTTATTGTAAGAGCATGCTCAATTTATATGTTCTCTTTTCGTTTCGCTTTCATTCCCGGACGAAACTGTCAAAGACGCGGATCTGAACAAAAACCAGAAAATAGAAAGACAAAACATCTACACAATTATTAGAATAGTATACAGCTGTTGGTACAATTTTGTGGAATTCTATCTAAACATACAACTGTTGGTACAATCTCGAATGTAGTCTACTCAAACACACAACTGCTGGTACAATCTCGAATGTAGTCTACTCAAACACACAACTGTTGGTACAATCTCGAATGTAGTCTACTCAAACACACAACTGCTGGTACAATCTCGAATGTAGTCTACTCAAACACACAACTGCTGGTACAATCTCGAATGTAGTCTACTCAAACACACAACTGCTGGTACAATCTCGAATGTAGTCTACTCAAACACACAACTGCTGGTACAATCTCGAATGAAGTCTACTCAAACACACAACTGCTGGTACAATCTCGAATGTAGTCTACTCAAACACACAACTGTTGGTACAATGTCGATGTGAGTCTGCCAAAACATACAACTGTTAGTTCAATCTGGAATGTAGTCATTAATCGATACAACTGTTGGTACAATCTTGAATCCAAATAAAATCCATGTGATCTGTAGAAGATTAACCTTCTACTCCTTTCGATCTGTACTTACTCTTCAATTCCTTGATCATTTTCGTGTTGTGTTTTTTACTACAGTGTTATTTCAAACTGTATGGAGCGTGTGTGGTCAAAGGTTGTTATTACATAGTATGACGGTTTCTCCCAAGTCGACCCAGCTGTCAATGGGTACTTTATAAAGCCTTGGAAAGATTTTGGAGCCACCACAGAAGCTGCGGAGTTCGTGCTATGTCGTCGGCATTTTCAGAGGTGAAAGTAACAGAGGACACATAGGGACGCCCATGCACAATTACGTCTTCTCTATGAAGCATTCTGTAATACATTCTTTTTCCCAAGATTCGTTCAAACAAATAAAGGTCACTCTTACCATTTTAGGATACTGTCCTGCATAAATGGCGTGGCACTCAGTGACACGAGTTGCATAGTCTTCTACCTAAGCAGAGTAACACCACATTGCTATTCGCCACTTAGGACCTACTTTCAAAGTGGAAGTATACCTATTCTCGTCTCTGCCTTATACATGATCCTCTAGAAAACCACTCAAGTACTTGACGAAGTGGGAATGTGAGACAGAGAACATAATATTCGTTATTTATATATATACGCACACATCAATGCATACATAAATACATACACATATATATACATTTACATAAATACATGAGCCGTGGTAGCGCAGTGGTTAGAGCACTGGCTTCTTAGTCGTTCGATCAGGACTCGGTCCTCGATTGGTCCGGGATATTTTCCGGTGGCAAACCGTAACCCTTTTGTCGACCCAGCCAAGGTTCAGTACGGTGATGAATGCATATGAATGAGTTTAGTAGCAAGGTCCAAAACGGCATGAGTTCTGTGACTTACTATTCACAATCGGGTCAGGCTCACTGAGTAGTGACCCCAAAGTCGATTACGACCGTTGACCACCTCGTAAAGAAAAATCACATATTGACAGTGAATGAAATTGCCGCACACCTGGACATCAATGAAGACCTCAGCAGACTACATCATCCATGATGTGCTACAGTACCACAAAGTCTCTGTAATATGGATGTATTCTTCTTCCAGGAAACAGAGTAACTATCCAGCCTTCCACACTGTTCTGTTTATCCTTGTTAGTGTTCCTTCCACCTTTATTTGGATATATTCTTGTAGTCCATAATCATCTCTCCCAAGGAGTTTAGTGGAATGTCAGCTTCATGTAGATCTGTAGGTTGTCTATGAAATATTTTGGTCTTGGTCTTTTGATGTAGACTATGAAAAGTGTGGTAGGGAAGAACCCCTCAAAGGAGTAGTCCAGCAATCAAATCATTGATGTAGACTGGAAAGTTCAGGGGAAAGAACCCTTCCCTGAGACACAACATGATGCAATATAATTGTCTTACTCTTGAGACCATCAAGTTTGCACTCGGGCTCTTCTGTTATGTAAGTATGCTTTTACCCATGTGTACACCTTACCAATCACTCCATAGTTTCTCAGTTTCTTTAAAAGTCCCTTCTTTCCAAACTTTATCGAAATGTTTCCTACGCGTAGCGTAGTGGTTAGCTCTCTGGCTTCACATCTGAGTGTTCCTGGGTTCATTCCCCATTTGAGGCGGTATTGTTTTTTTTTCAGAAACGCAACGGTTTCCGGTGTGACCCAGCCTTAAATGGATACCGGTTCAGTCCGGGAAGTAAAAGCGGCGAGGGAGAGGAGATGAGATGACTACCGCCCTCATATAGCCGAGCCTTTGAAATGTGAGATCGCTAACACTTCACACCCCTACGGCAGTAATACTATGTGTTACTTTACTTTACTTTACTTCCTGATGGTTATCCGTACTGCAAGTACGAATTTCTTATTCTTCAAGTAGGGTAGCGTTTTCTAAAGCATGCCTGCTGTGGCACAAGAAGTTTTTGGCTCTTAATGTACCACTGCAGTCTTAGGTTAAAGATAGGCTCCATTGTTTTACAGGCGCATGTTGTGACGCTGATTGGTCTTTAGCTAGATGACATGGAGCTGTCTTTCCATGGTTTTCAGCGTAGTATCATGATTGCTTCTATCAAGGTCTGTGTGGCTGTATCCCATGTCAAACTTATATTGAAGATAATCTGTAGTTTTGTTTATTCTGCTGTTTGCCATATTCTTGTCCATTTTATTGGGCACTTCGTTTGATCTTGGCGGCTTTCTCATCTTTAGTTTATATATTACCATCTCCAGTTCTTTGTATTGATGTCTCCATAATTTGGGTATGGTGCCATTCTCGTCCTGCATTTGTCATTTTTCACGAGCTATCCCGATGTTCCTCTGAGCTAACTTCAATGTAGCTGTCTTTTGCAAATGCGCCTCTGAAGTGATCGGCAGCATGTGAGGATGTTTCCATCTTTGTTTAATGCAATTTGTCTTCCTGTTTTCCTCCCTCACCGTTAAGTTGTTTTATTAACTTCCACAGTTTCCCATTGTCCATTTAATTTCAGAGACTATATTCTTCCTCAAGCTTCTACCGGACATGAAACTTGACCTTTCAAAATTTGACCTTAGCATGTAAACAGTTTTGGTGGTGTTTCTATTTGTTGCATGCCACTCCTAAAGAGGCCATCTTTAATAACGTCATGCGGCTGGTCTCCACCGCGATAACACATGTAGTCCAATTTTGAGGTCCTTAGCCTTGGTATTGCAAACTTACACGACAATGGAAGGCTGTTTCGAATCTCTATTTCAATTGAAGATGTTTGGTTTGGAAGCCTACTCGTGTGTGCATATACTAGTTACGATATGTAATAACAGTATAGGACTATGAGAGACGCTGTGTTCTTGTGGTTGGGGTAATCGGTTTTCTTCCTGATCACATTGCTTACCCTACCTGTAAACAGATACACGTTAACAGCTGAGTTTGTGGGCGAAGTGTAACATCAGGGTCAGGTGAACAATAGTAACCAAGGCCTCATCTCTCGTCAATTTCGGTTTCCTGAAACATCCTATGTCGCAGCAGTCTTGACAACGAGGTGCAGATCAACGTAGTGACCACCATACATCTTATGATCTTACTGAGCAGTTTTGCACTACAGCAATGAGTGCCAAGGAACATCTTCTCACCTTTGCTTCGGAATGCAAGAGGAGTCAAGGTAATGCGTCACCAAGAAAACGTCGTCATGATCTACATTACTATTTCGTTAGTACGTGTCCCTTTTCTCCACGTGTGCAAGGGTGATTTGATTGGCTCACTTTAAGATTTGATTGACGTCACTTCAATGCGACCGCTGATCGGAATAATCATGAAAGTCGTTAAGTTTAGAAACCTTATTCTTGCACCCCCTTGTGCGGCTGAATTTTGATTGATTGACCAAATCAGGTGATGTCCTCGGAAACATGAGAGGATTTAGTTCTGAATCTAAAACAAGCTTTGACGAGTTGAGATGGGGTTGGGAGGGATGGGGTGAGGGGAGTTAGGGGGAAATGGGGGAGGCATGGGTTTTGTGAAAAGAGATGGATGGGTGGCTTAGAGGCCCTTCCATTGCACTTTGGTTGGGCTTGCTTCTGAGGGCGCACAAACCTAGTATAGGTACATGAAGACGCACACATGCATCTGGTTTATGCGCCCTGGTATCGCCCAAAGGACCAAGGTCTGGGGTGGAATGGGCGCGCCTCCGTCAGTAGAAACTAGTGAGCCAAACGCTTAAGAAACAAATAAAGGTCGCTTAGAGGAGTAAGTGATGGACGTTTTGAGAGGAAAAAGGTTGGAGTAGTTGAAAAAAGAATGAGACGGACAAAGTTTTATACCGACTGAAGGATAACGAAAAGACAGTGAGAAGGGGAGAGAAGTGAGTGTTGTTGAATAGGAGGATATAGACAGGTTAGATGGCGGGGTACAACTGCACTGGGATACAAGGCAGAGGAGGGGTAGGACATTATTTCTTTCGAATTACAGGCCTCCATAATTATTCCGAGCAGGATTAGGGCTAGTTCGAAATTAACTTCGAACCAGTGACTGACAAAAAACGTAATAAGTTGTTCACTGAAGCGTATCGAATTCAGACAACGAACGGAAACCCATTGCTGTCATTATTACCAGTAGGAAAAAAGATACTGTATACTGGATGACCCGTTCTTCAGCGGTGGTTACACCATATGCAGGTCCCAACTTCTGTTCCAGCGGTCTCTGCCATGGGTCACAGCAAACCATCTGCAGCATCGTGAATGTTGTAAAGGTATGAAATCAACCAACGCCGCCATTTGTCTCTAGGGTACCATTTTGCTGTCGATGTGCTCCATTGGTTGTCCGTTCTTCGCACTTAGTGGCACGCTCAGCAATGTTTGACCTTGTCTGCACAAGTAACTACAGCTTTCACTGGGGTCAATTGAAGTATCTCAAAGTTGTGTAGATCTAGCTGGCTATGAGGCGTGAGGCTGACCATTCATCCATCAAGAGAGGCTTGGGTCACTCTCTGAATTTGAACTCTGTTTTTCTAGAACATGGCGTACCACCTCGACTCCAGATTTGGTCTTCTCCACACAGGACATACACCATAAAATAGACCGCCAGGTGCTAAACCAACTGGCAGGTAGCGACCACAGGCCGATCAGGCTAGACATTGATATGGAAGTAGGCCCACAGGAAACAAAACCGCTCCCACGTTGGAATTACAAACGAGCCGACTGGGACAGATTTGCAATTCTGACAGATGGGCTGTGTGAAACTATCAACACACGAAACAACCAAATGAAGCCCATGGTGGAAAGCCTAAGCAAGGCAATAATGCAAGCCGCCACTGAAACCATCCCAAGAGGAGCTAGGAAAAACTATAAGCCCTATTGGAATGATGAGTTGCAGAAAGCGGAAGATGCAGTAACAAATGCTAGGAACATGGCAGAGCGAGAACAATCTATGGCGGCAAACATCGCCCTCAAAGCCGCCACGGTAAAATACAAATACACTCTCAAGCAAACAGCAAGAGAGAGCTGGAAAAACAAAACGGAAAGCCTAAACCTGGACAAAGAAGGGAACAAGCTATGGAAGCTAGTCAGAGCCATGAACGACGAAACCCCTTCAAACAAACAAATTACCATCAAGCAGGGCGAAAACTTGCTCACTTGTAAAAAAGCTGCAAACTCTTTTGTCGATCACTATGCCAGAGCAAACCACATCGAAGTCCCTGCAGATAGGCATACAGACATTAGTGAAGAGCAAAAGGGGCACGACAACATCAATACGGCACCTGAAGAGCATATGATGGCCAAATTAACAATGAGCGAAATGGAAGAGGCCATGAGAACATTAAAGAAAAGGAAATCTCCCGGAAAAGATGGGATAACAAACGAAATACTGATGAGGCTGGGCCAAACAGCGAAGAGAAGACTGCTATCGGTCTTGAACCAAAGCTGGAAAAGGGGAATTGTACCCCAGGCATGGAAAGACGCCGTACTTGTACCAGTACTAAAAAAATGAAAGGACAAAACAGATCCAAATGGATACAGGCCTATCAGCCTACTGAGCTGTGTCGGCAAACTGATGGAACGTATGATAAACACCAGACTGATGTGGCATCTGGAAGAAAAACGAATACTAATTCCACAGCAAGCCGGCTTTAGACAGCACAGATCCACTGAGGACCAGGTCATCCTCATAGCCCAGGAAATAGAAGATGCCTACCAGGCCCAGAAACACACAGTAGCGGTTTGGGTGGACCTGGAAAAGGCATTTGACAAAGTCTGGAAAGATGGACTTAGAGTCAAGCTAAGAAGAAGTGATGTTTGTGGGAAAATGTACAAGTGGATCAACCACTACCTCAAAAACAGAACGACCAGAGTCCAAGTACAAGGGCAGATGAGCAAAAAAGGTGACACTCGAGCAGGGAGCACCCCAATGGGGATTACTGTCACCCACACTCTTCCTGGTGTATATAAACGACATTACAGAGAATATACCAAGAAGAGTCCATAGCTCAATGTTTGCAGACGATCTGGCTATGTGGACCTCTGAAAAGAATCTCACCATAGCAAGAAATCGGATGCAGCAGGCCCTAACATCGCTGGAAGAGTGGGCGAACTCATTGCTGGTCAAAATAAACGAGGAGAAAACTACATGCACAATATTCTCGCTTTCAATCAAACCCCAAAATACCAAACTAAGTTTAAATGGCAAATTCCTGCATCCAAACGACAACCCAAACTATCTGGGCGTCACATTTGATCGGCGCAGCGCATGACATGGAAAAGTCAGATCGAGAGAAATCGAATGACAGCCAGAGAAAGAATGGCAATCATGAGGAAACTTGTAGGCACAAGCTGGGGAGCAGACGAAAGCATACTAAAGAAACCGTACACTGGAAGAGTGAGACCAGTTCTCGAGTATGGCATTGCGGCATGGACAACAGCAGCAAAGGCGAACTTCGATAAAGTTAGCAAACTTCAAAACCAAGCCATGAGAGTTATAACAGGAGGCATGAAGTCAACGCCAATTGTAGAACTTGAAAAGATTACAAAACTGCAATCCATGACCGATAGAAGAGACTGCAGAGCCCAGCTGCAGTCAGAGAAACTCCGAAGACTGACTGACCATCCAATGCACCAGAGACTAAACAATTTGGGTAATGGGAAACTAAAGCGGATAAACTTTGCAGAAATAGCCAAAGCAAAGATGCACGAAGATCCCATAAACGCACTAACAACACCAAAACCCATCACTACTGTACGAAAACCTACCTGGAGGCAGGATATATTTCCAGAGGTGGTAGAAAATATACCAGGTATTGGAAACAAAAACTGCCAGACTGAAAAAGAAAGGAGAGATACTACCCTAAGCTTTATATCGAAAAACTATCCAAGCATCGACTGCACCCATGCATACACCGACGGTTCTGTAACAAACACTACACAGAACGGAGGGGCAGGAGCATTCCTGAACCTACCAAATGGCAGAAAAATAACACTGTCATTCGCTACTGGTAAGTACACAAGCAATTTTCAGAGCGGAGGCAGAGGCACTGAGGGCGGCAGTGGAAGAAATGGTGACACACAGTGAAAATGAAAGCCATATAGTCCTGCTTACAGATGCTCTCGCCGTAGTCACAGCGCTAAAAAGCCAGAAAAACACTGAGCTTAATGACTTAAGAGCAGCACTCTGCAAACTGTGCCAATAGTGCGCACCAAAAAGGGTAGTGGTACAGTGGGTCCCATCACACTGCAACATCCAAGGCAACGAGGAGGCAGACAGACTGGCAAAAGAAGGTGCAAGACTACCACAAACAGATACCAGTATGACGTACGAAGAGTCAAAACGGCTTATCAAAGCCAGATATATGACCAAATGGGAAACCGAACATACTGGTTACACCAAAAACGATGCCCATTACCAGTTGGACCGAAGAGAGCAGGTCGTTGTCTTCAGACTTCGCACTGGCCACAATAGACTGAGGTACCACCTATTCAACAAATTGAAGATAGGGTGTACCGACGAATGCCCGTGCGGTACCGGTAAAATGACCGCTGAACATCTGCTGCAGAACTGCCCGACATACGAGGATCAGAGTGAGCAGATGTGGCCATCACCAGTGGAACTGCAAGACAAACTCTATGGCAGTGGCGACAGCCTCAGGATGACCGCCGCTTTTTTCGAAAAAAATAATGGTTACTGTCTGACTGCGTACGCAGAAGAAGAAGAAGAAGAACTCTGTTTGGTAAACGACCATGCGCACGCTCTAGTCGTGGCGGTTGCTCAGTACAGGACTTATGGACGAGGAAGTCTCTCAGCCCGTGTGTCGCTGTTTTGCCAACGCCGGTTCCGGTAGTTCTGCATGTTGAGCAGACGTCTAAGTTAGATGTACACATGCATGTCATCCAGGTTCATTCCATCGAGAATAACTGGGTTACATGAAGCGAAGTGATTGCGCATGACTTTCATTTACATTTGCTCAATTCTATTTTTGCTGCCTTTCCCCCTCAGTGGAGCTCTGCTAGCGTTTCATTAGTGTCTGGGTCTACATCTATGATGAGCAATAGATTATCCGGAAAGCGAAGGCGATATTTATATTGATGCCAAAGTGGCCCAGTCGACCGGGCGTGCGGAAGAACGTATAGTACGGGTGCTACTACCAGTCTAAGTTGTAAAATATAGTCGTGCCAGTGAGTAACAATCGGCAAAAAAAGAACAGGAAAGAAAAAAGCAGTCATAAAAAATAATAATGAATTCACCAGAAAGTGTATCTGTAACAATAGATAGGGAAGTTAAGTAAGTTGCCCATTGCAAGCAAGGATGGCGACATCCGTCCGGAAGATGTAACTTGCGTGGAATTTGGATTATAGTGAGATTGAAGCTGCGCTGGACATCAATCACACTCTCTCGTCCTGAGTTACCGGGAACCAGTGGCAAGACATATAATCAAGACGACTGGAAGTAGCTCAAGATGCAGATATTCTGGTTGTACAATCCGTGATACCAAGGGTTGATTGAAACGTGTGGGAGTCGATGGTCTACCGTTTCCTTGACGAATTGAGAGGCGAATGTCGTACGACAGATAGTGAACCAGAAGTGGTATCTGTTACAATAGTGGATGTGTCGGACCGAAAACTGCAAATTTCGCAGCGAAGATGTAAACTTGCAACACAATGCACTCCGTTCTAAAGACTACATGTAGGTACTTGCAAATCCCTGTCCAAGGCTTGGTAGTGAGAGATTGAGAGCGAACGCAGCAGAAGAAGTAGAAGAACAAGAAGAAGAAGAAGAAAATAAATAACTAGACGATGTATCTGTAAGAATAAATAATGAACCAGATAGTATACTTGTGACAACAGACAGTAAACCAGAAGATGTCTCTGTAACAATAGATAGTGAACCAGAAAGTGTTTCTGTAACAATAGATAGTGAACCAGAAAGTGTTTCTGTAACAATAGATAGTGAAACAGAAGGTGTTTCTGTAACAATAGATAGGGAACGAGAAGGTGTTTCTGTAACAATAGATAGCGAACCAGAAAGTGTTTCTGTAACAATAGATAGCGAACCAGAAAGTGTTTCTGTAACAATAGATAGCGAACCAGAAAGTGTTTCTGTAACAATAGATAGCGAACCAGAAGGTGTTTCTGTAACAATAGATAGCGAACCAGAAAGTGTTTCTGTAACAATAGATAGCGAACCAGAAAGTGTTTCTGTAACAATAGATAGTGAACCAGAAAGTGTTTCTGTAACAATAGATAGCGAACCAGAAAGTGTTTCTGTAACAATAGATAGCGAACCAGAAAGTGTTTCTGTAACAATAGATAGCGAACCAGAAAGTGTTTCTGTAACAATAGATAGCGAACCAGAAAGTGTTTCTGTAACAATAGATAGGGAACGAGAAGGTGTTTCTGTAACAATAGATAATGAACCAGAAGTTCTATAAATGAAAGATATGTATTCTCCAAAAGGTAAACTACATTTCAATAAGGTGGTCTTAATTAACGTTAAAATGAACAATAGAACACTGTAGGTTCGGAACTTTAAAACATGTAAACAATAGGAGAGTCCTGGTTGGGGACTTTAAAACACGTGAACAATAGGAGAGTCCTGGTAGTGCACTTTAAATTACGCCGCAAAGCATTGGCAAGAAATAAGACAGACACAACAGGAAATAAAACAGACACAACAGAAAATAAGACAGACACAACAGGAATTAAACAGACACAACAGGAAATGTCCTAATGAACTTTAATAAAAAATGGTAACCTAATTATTCTGAATGATGAATCAATAACAATGAATGATAAAGAAGTTAATGGAGTTGGGTCAGCTGCAGATGAAAGTAAAGCAACACGCAAATTACTTGCTACGAAAGGTGAAGATCTAGAGCATACAGGTTCTGACAACCTGTTTATTTAAATTAGCAATAATGACAAATGTGTGTGTGTAGGCACTAGGCCAACATTCAAGCAGAAAAAAGATTGCAAAGCTTGTACATGAGTATTAATCAATATAAAGAGTACACAATTAATATCAGAGTAGGTGGATGCACCTGCTGAAAAATAAATAAAGTACATACTAAAAACGTAAATAGAACATATACCAAACAAAACATACCAGCAAAACTAAAGACAGATACGAAGAGAAAAAAAGAACAAAAACATGAAAACAAACACAAAAACAAAGTCCCTTGAAGGACAGATAAATGCACTTAAACGATGGCAGAAAGTATTTTAAACGCGAAGAGTGATTTAGACGGATATTAACTTGAGGAACTATAAAACAAAAGGGAATGCTGCTAATAAAATAACAAATAAAGCTAACGTTTTGCCAGACCTTAAATAAAAACTCCAAAACATCTAATGAATGCCAAAACACTAAAGTCAAACAGTGAGGGAAATGTAAGAGATTACTTCATTCCCCATTAAAAATTATAGAAATTGCATAAACATACACACATAAAGTCAATGCCCTAACTAGGAATGATTCTATAGTTACAGCAAATAACAGTTTAAACAAAGAAAGAATAAAGCATACTAGTTTTTTGAAAAATATATTATGTAAAGGTTTGTCCCAAAGTAGTTGTATTACTTTTGGAGAATGAAGTTGACAGAGGCTTCTGTAGCAACAGAATGTATGAGATAGTTCATGTCCGTTCTGTCTTCTACTTTTCTAGTCGTATGCCAGTAGAACACTTACGTCTTTACGAAATTAACTTGCATGCTCATATAACAACTGACAAAACAACAAACGCAGTAGAGTAAAAGCTAAAACAACAACCGGCCACGATATACTGGGCTATACAATCCCCAAGAGGCTTCCAATATCATGTGGAGAACCGGGATCAAGATGCTGAGCAGCGCATGAGCTGCAGTGGTCAGCAACCCATAGCTGACTGCTAGCGTCAGGGCCAGCGAACCATAGCTGCCAAGACCCTTCTACACCTCCACGCGGTGATCCTGGATAACAGGCTGCAGCAGGGCAGACTGGCTAAGGAGAAGGGATCGAAGAGGGAATGCCAACCCAGTAGTCAAAAAATATTTGCTGAAGTCGGATGTTTTGGACCGCAAGGTGCAAATATCACAGCCAAGCTGTAAACTACAACACAACGCATTCCGTTCTCTGGACTACATTCTGCTACTTACCCTTTCAGGGTTTGGTAGTGGGAGATTGAGAACGAACGAAGAAGGAGAAGAAGAAGAAGAAGAAGAAGAAGAAGAAGATGTGGAGAACTAATAACGTGCCTGCTCAACATAATATGGACCACAGGCATTGTATGACGAGCTTGTAAAACATCACTAATAATACCAATACAAACACCAGAAAGAGAGGTACATTGACGTAAGCTCACATAGGCGTAGCTCATAAAATTGTCACTAAGGCAAAATCGTAGAAACAATAATAAACAAATGCATGAAGTCTAGTCTAGGAGCAGACAGTCTATACAGGATCGATCAAACATGAGGCAGGTAAGTATAGAGTATAGTGGTTCAACTCGCCAAATTGGAACACAAAGGCAGGGGGGGGGGGACCTCAGTGGTCTCGTGGGGGGGGGGGGTGGGACTCAGTGGTCTCGTGGTAAGGTGTCCGCCTCGGATGCCGGACGTCGTCGCGCCTAATCCCGATGGAGACGGAGATTTTTTTTCACGTAGATCTTATGGCAACAATTCCTCTGATCTCTGGGCAGCGATATCTGCGCCTTTCGGCTCGACACATCCGACTTCGGCACGACGTTTTTGGAACTCAATTTGCTTTCCCTCTTTGATCCTTATTATCTTTGCCAGGCTGGATGATGCAGTCTGTTTCCAGGGCGGCTGTTTGGAGGCAAGAAAGGATCTTGATCATCTCTGGTTCGCTGAGACTGATGCAATCATTCAACATGTGTCGCTGGCTGCTGTGTCAACTTTTTTACTGTGCTGCATCTTCGGCCATGCATGACGTTTGAAGATGAGTGAACTGATAGCAGGAAGCGGAATATAGTTAGCTGCTCGTCTCAGTCAGTGAATAAACTGACAGCAGGACGCGGAATATAGTTAGATGCTCGTCTCAGTCAGTGAATAAACTGACAGCAGGACGCGGAATATAGTTAGATGCTCGCCTCAGTCAGTGACTGAACTGACAGCAGGAAGCGGAATATAGTTAGCTGCTCGTCTCAGTCAGTGAATAAACTGACAGCAGGAAGCGGAATATAGTTAGATGCTCGTCTCAGTCAGTGAATACACTGACAGCAGGAAGCGGATTATAGTTAGATGCTCGCCTCAGTGACTGAACTGACAGCAACAAGCGGAATATAGTTAGCTGCTCGTCTTTGTCATTGAATGAACTGACAACAGGTAGCGAAATATAGTTAGATGCTCGCCTCAGTGAATGAACTTACAGCAGGAAGCGGAATAGAGTTAGATGTTTGCGCCCGGGTAAGTGACTGAACTGACAGCAACAAGCGGAATATAGTTAGATGCATGCCTCAGTGACTGAACTGACAGCAGGAAGCGGAATAGAGTTAGATGAGTCAGTGAGTCATACCTGACCAAGTCCCTATTCTGCCACAAGTGTCTGCCATGTCAACATGCTGCACACATGTAACTTGGCTGAGGTGAGCGGAGTCGAAGTAGAAAGGGAACCAGGTTCCATATGCTGAAACCGGATGTGTCGAGCCGAAATGCCTAGATATTTTATCATCCCTGTAAACGACAACACGACGTCTCAACGCACTTATCAGGATGAAGACCAAAGAAGAGGTAGATGATTAATATTTTCGAATTTGCGCACTTCAGAAAGAGAAGATCATAACTGTATTGCATCAATTCAAGGTCAAACATTTACTATATTAAAACGGATTTCGGAGTCTAGTTCCGGAATAAGACAAACTAAATATGTTACCATTTCAGGTTTCACAATCCGCATTGGCGTAAACACATTTTAGAAGATGTTATGAGGAGGGGGGGGGGGGGGGCTGTAAAAAATAATACGAGGCGGAGGGTGGGGGGGGGGGGGAATTATAGGATCATGCAAGTTTTATATTGTTTTCTCCAGTGCACAGTTCTGAAGGGATCGGCAACGCCGATATTTAGAACCTGAAAAAGACAGAATTTCATGAAGAATCAGTCCTAGTCTAAATGAGGAATGATCGCTAAAGAAGAAGAAGAAGAAGAAAAAGAAGAAGAAGAAAAAGAAGAAGAATAAGTAGTAGAAGAAGATAAAGAATAAGAGAAGAAGAAGAAAAGAAGAAAAAGTTAAAGAAAAAAACAAAGAAGAAAATAATTTATTGCCTCATAAGGTCAGACATTGCCGAGGGTCTTTTCTGTTAAGGTAAGAATTCGTTCATCTTACCCCAATGCCTGTGGTAATATGCAACTGCATAGTGTAGTTAATGGGGCTGGCAATCTGCTTATGTAAAAAGAAAACTGCTGCAGAAATCACTACGGCATGACTGTAGAAGATGCCTTAGAGCTGGTTTAATATATTAAAGTAATATCTGTAGACTGCAGGGGAAAGAGGGGTGGGTGGGGTGGGGGGGGGGGGGGTATGTTACGTCAGTAAGAAAATGAACAAAGGGGAAAGAAGTGAAAAATCAAGAACTTATGTAAATGGTAATTAATGTTAAGGCAAGGGACAAGAGCAACACCAAACAGGGGAGCCCACGATAGGACAGGGTGGGTACAAGGACATAAATAGTTAGTTGTAGCAACAAGAGAAGAAGGGTGGGAAAGAGAAAAGGAAATAGACAGAGAGACAGAGAGAGAGAGGAGAGAGAGAGAGGGTGAGATGTGGTGTACAAAAAAAAAAGTCCTCAGGAAAAGGTCAGAACAGCTGTGAGAAGGGTTCAACGTTAGGTTTGATAGCGCGGGAGGAGAAGTTGAGCAGAAAATGTTACAGTACTACATCAACCCTCCCCCTCCCCCAGCCCCCTCCCCTCTCTTCTCAACCCTTCCTCCACCCCCAACCCAAACTTCCACAACAACAGGCTCCGCCCACATTTTTCCCTCGGAAACGTCAGATCCTCCTGAATTGTCATCAATGAGAAACCCAGTGCTGGTCCTGGGAATTTACCGCCCATGCTCACATGTGATTGTAAGATCTCAACACATTACTGCTATATGCTAACTTTCCTTGCAAGCTGATTTTCTATTCTCATTGTCGACCTGCAGTCTCACCTCATACACTCTTGTATTCCTGTGTATGTGGTATTCTTCCTAGGATTGTTTTCTTCTTCCTCTTCGTCCTCTTCTTCTTCTTCTTATTCAGTGTTTGTGTCCTGCACAACTTTGGAAGGTGCACGATGGGTGGCTACGACATGAGTGGATAGCAGCGCTAGAGACCACAAAACTCCAGAGGCTGGTGTGGATCTACTGTCTTGGACATGCCGGGGTTCCGGGCAACGAGCGAGCTGATTTTTTGGCGTCGCACGCACCCATAACCGGCACAGTGGACATGGATAAAGGTGACATAGTGAAGGTTATCAAGGACTACCTGCTGGAACACGACTCTGCTTTGGATGAGTCTGCAAGGCACAGGCTGCGGGAGTTTGGAATAAAATTAGGATTCAGTGGATCAGGGAACCTGAGAGGACGAAACAGGAAGGTGTAAAACCAACAGGCTATAGACACAATCAGCATCCACATTTTGCGGCATCTGCTGAGAGAGATTGAGCACCTATGGGTATGCCCGGAGTGCAGTGAAGTCGACTCCTAGAAAAGAACAGTCCTAAAAAGATCTGTGACGCTGGGTTAAAGTTTACAGGCAGTCCGCGAAATCGTTCGGTCCGACACATCCAATTTCAGCACGATATGTTTGGATCCGTGTTTGATTTCCCCATTCGACTCCCAGTCTCTTAGCCAAGCTGCATGATTGCAATTTGTTTCCAGGGCTTTCACTTTGATGCGGAATATATCCATGGTCAGTCATGGGCCACTGACCATGATGGAAGCAACAGGTTATGAGTTGAAATGGCTTTCAAATCAGAAGTCTTGGCTTGGATTCGTTCGTTCTCAATCTCCCACTACCAAACACTGTAGTCCAGAGAACGGAATGCGTTGTGTCGTAGTTTACAGCTTGACTGCGATATTTGCACCTTTCGTTCCAACACATCCGACTTCGGCAAGCATTTTTTGAGTACCGGGTTAGCATTCCCTCTTCGATCCTTTCTTCTTAGCCAGTCTGCCCTGCTGCAGCCTGTTATCCAGGGTCACTGCGTGGAGGTGTAGAAGGGTCTTGGCAGCAGTGATTCGCTGGCCCTGACGCTAGCAGTCAGCTATGGGTCGCTGACCACTGCAGCTCATGCGCTGCTCAGCATCTTGATCAAAGGTAGTCCTTTTGAAGACGGCAATAAATTCGGAGATCCCGCATACACATTGTGCAAGTACACGAACCATTATGCATTAACAATCGATAACAGTAGACTGTTAGTCTCTGTCCGAGCAAAAGATATAAGGGTCAGGAAATGTCTAGCCAATGGTGGCTTACATTAAGATCAAAAGGAGTCGAATCGACCACTGTACAAAATTGAACAGCCCGATAGGAGTAACTTAGAAGGAGGGAATGCCAAGGAATGCAATGGAGAATTGTCTACCTTTCAGGGTTTACACGTTTTGTATTGCTTTATTATTTATTGTTAAAGATATTATTGATGACATGCCCCCGAGGGCTGGGAAACGATTGCTCGGGATCGAGCTGATTGGAGATAGTCAGTTTAAAGGGCGTAGTCCCTGCTGATGCTCGTAGAGTCCTTCTAGTCGCAGTGAAAAGAGAAATAATCAAAAGTTTGGGAGACACCGCGGCAGGCCAGCCTCCCTATCATGGTTGACGATTTGTGGCGCGGATTGACCTTTACAGTCACAGAAGACTGTGTCGAAATACAGTAGACAGTGCTGGACAACAACTCACAGGGTGCCACGCGCATGGGCTACATCGATTGAGACGCCAATAATCTGATCTAATCTATTGATGAAAATAAATGTCAATTTTAATGCTTAAACCAAAATAATGCCTGTAGGAAACTGTTTATGCAGTCAAACGTATCCTAGAAAAAAGGAATGTGTGTGTGTACATATGTATATGTCATCGTTGTCTAGGAAAACCAGCGACATCATCCTACTTATCAATCAATCAAAAACCGGTTAGCGTCCTGTGGATCATAGGTCCTCAACAAATACTCGCAATGTCTTCCTATCATCAGCCATCTGAGATAATTATGTCCACGTCTTGTTTGCCGTCTTTACACATGACTTGACTTGACTTCGTTCTCAATCTCCAGCTACCAAGTCCTGAAAATGGCTTAAGTAGCAAAATTACGTCCAGAGAACGGAATGCGTTGTGTCGTAGTTTACAGCGTGACTGTGATAATTTGCATATTTCGGTCCGACACATCAGATTTCAGCAGGCATTAGTTTAGTATCGGGTTAGCCTTCCCTCTTCTATCCCTTCTTCTTATCCAGTCTGCTCTGTTGCAGTCTGTTATCCAGGATCATCGCGCGGAAGTGTATAAGGGTCTTGGCAGCTCTGGTCCGCTGGCTCTGACGCTAGCAGTCAGGTATGGGTCGCTGACCGATGCAGCTCATGCGCTTCTCGGCGTCTGGATTCCGCCTCCACATATGCTTACAATTCCCTTTTCCATGAGTGTCTCTGTTTTCTTGTACTTCTTTTCCCCTGTGAATTCCAGAACAGAGCTTGTCTGGTAATGTTATCCACTGGCTTCCGTAAAGTGTGGCCTATCTATCGCCATCTCAATAGTTCATGCTCCACTGGTATCCCATGCTCCACAGGTATTTGCCCCATGTGTCCCATCAGCTCCCCGTTGGTGATCTTGTCGTAGCATTACCTCCCTTGTATTTTGTGCAGGCAACCATTGACGAAAGTCTGTACTTGTTTCATAAGTGCATGTATTGTCCTACATATTTCAGAGTCATTTAAAAGAACAGATTTACGTTGGAGTTGAAGATTTCATTTTGAAAGTTGTTTTAATTTCTTTTGCCTTCCATAAATTCATCAATGCAATGAAAGCTCTTCTCGCCTTCTGTATTCTTAACTGAACATCGTTTTCTGTACCTCCTAATAAGTCTATTATTTATAATACTACATCTTTTAGACTCTATGTGCCTGAAATGGGACTGTTAGGACTGACCAAGCCAAGACGATCGCTGAAAGATCTATGGTGTGGCTGGCATGCACGATGTGCAGCTAATTCTAGTCCTGGTATTATCTCGGCTCTAAAGTAACTAATCGCTGTTCTATCCTGGATTTTCTGCGCAAGGAGAATCTCGATGATTACAATGGGTTGTTTTTTTTTACTGCAAATTTTTAAGTTGAACAAGTTTGAGCCGGGTTTTCCAGCCGGCAATGTCTATTTGGCAGCTCTTAAGATATCCCTCAAGAATAGGCTTGAAACGCTACTTTCTTGTACGACACCGTTATCGTTTTCATTCAATCAACTGACTATACAGAAGCCTCTTTTGGAGTCTGTCAGCTGAAATTCGAGAAAGTTGGTCAGCCCATCCCATATTGCTTTCCGTCAAAATGGCGCGTGTGCCAGGCAAGCTGGCTCTGAATAGGACCATTATTTATCATTTGGTCCAATTAGCAGATATGCACTTTGCATCTCAGACAAGTCATGCGGAAGTGATTTACTTTGCCTGCGTCTCCATCGTAGACCGTTCAGCTCTCACGCGCGTACGACAGGCTGGGAAGAAAAGGGACACATTCAGCTTATTCTACGAACGTGTTTCAGTTGAAAAAATTAAAAGTCGGATATAAATTTAAAAAAACAACGCCTTTGTATTATAAATTGTTAATATGGTTGCTATAGATATCAAGAGAGTCCTATTCGGGCCATGACTGTGCAGACGAACAACCTGACGTCATAATTGCAGTTGAAAGATGGCCGCCCCAGTATTGACATGCATCAAAACGAGATAGCGTTCTGTTATTCGTTTTTGAGCAGCAAAAGGGTGAAACCTATAGAAATTAACCGGCAAATGATAGTCCAGTACGGTAATGCACGCCTTTCACTCCAGCAAGTGTATGAGTAGAGTAGGAAGTTTCAAAACGCCGTGAGTTCTGTGACAGTCTGTTCACGGCCGTAACAGGCACACCGAGAAGTTGCCAAAGAGTCGATTGGCGCCGTTGACCACCTCGTTAAGGAAAATCGCCGACAACAGACATGGAGAACAATGACTCGGCGTGATGTAATGGAACCGTACGAGACAACTGAAGCCCAGGACCTGCAGCACATAGTGCGCGTGACAATCAATGATTGAGGTAATCGGATGAAACCAGTTGGAAGCCACATGCTTTTGACAAGTCAAAATAGTCAGATCGAGTGTTACCAAGAAAAATCCCCATTACAATTTGACAAAACAATTCAACAGAAAGTAATTCTGAAGAGTTGTTAAAAGGAAGCTAGGTTTCCCGATTATCAACCAAAGAAGTTGTTTCCTTCAGACAGGAAAAATTAGTCAGATCTAACTGAAAATAAGCTAAATTGACAACACTCGTTAAATGTAGCCCCATGGCAAACAGTGCCGTCCGGGATAAAGTGTTAGAGACTTCATTGTGCTACGTCTCAGCATTCGTTTAGGTGAAATGACTATCTGTTTGGCATGCAGTCTTGTCTTCTATAACTGTAAATCATGCGATCGTTAACGGGTATGTACACTGTAATGTATTGACACCGAGGATCAATCCAGGACCATTCGTCACGAGAGAGAGAGAGAGAGAGAGAGAGAGAGAGAGAGAGAGAGGGGGAGGTTTGGGGGGGGGGGGGGGTTCGGGGGGCAGAGTAGTACACTTACAGATTTGGAACTAGACGCTACATTGCATTACACAGAGTGATTACTCTGCACACGCTAGAATGTCAAGTATGCATATAATGACAAGGATTAAACACATATTTGTCTGCACTCCTGAAACTTGTACAACAAACAACAGCAAATCATATGTAATAATAGGCAATACGGAGCTGAGCTAAGGACTGCAAGAGCTGTGGTTGCCGCTTTTATTACCTGGAGGTGTAGGGTTCAATCCCGGATGCGCACTACTTAGCTTTCTATCTGTTGTTCGTCGTTAATGTTTTTCAAGCGCCATAACATAATTGTCTTTCCGATCGCTGTCAATATAAGCAAACTTTGTTTACAATTTACTGCTTCAAAGTTCCCCAATTATCTCTTACCACCAAATCAGTAGAAATATATGGCATCACTGCACAAATGAAAACCTACCCGAAACGTTTTGGCCAGTAGCAGAACCCATAATAATCTAAATTTAACGTTGACCGTATTTCGCCGCAAGGGACCACTGGTTAAGAATGTTCCAGTCAGCTGACTCGGCAGTAATGCGCCTGTGGTCAAGTGACACTACGAGCTTTGCAGGTCCTATTCTTACCCCAAATCGGCATAGCAGCAGTCATTAAAACAGAACGGGAATGAAACAAGGATTTGCAAACACGAAGTCATCGGACCACATGCGGCCCATTAAAGTTTTCTGCGGTCCGTCTGAGGTTGTGAGGTTCTTATTACACATTATGTCAGGTGCAGTTTCTGTATCGATGATTGGTTGCAATGGTCTACCAACATGTTGTTTCTTGTCTTGATGGTACACTCCGACAGACTGTTATTATCCATCTCTTAATTTTGCTCCCACCTCTTTAGCGCTCTATTCCTCTTGTCCGCCTGGCTTCAGCCTTTTCCTCCGGTATAGTTTTCAGCAGTGCATCGTGTCTCTTTCATCATCATCATGATCAAGTCGTCCTTCCGGTTGATGATCAAAGATCTCCAACTCTCCTAATATTTCGAAAATATTTCATCTGCCTAAGTGTTATGTCTTTCCGTATTGTCCTTCCCATTCCTAATCTTGCGGGCACTTCTTTATTTGTTTGCATTTCTTTCCGTGGCATGCGACCCATTCTTCTGTCTATCCACATTTCAAGTGACCCTTTTATGCAAACCAGTTTTTTGCTCCTTGTTCGTGGTTCAGCACCACAAAGTAGGGGTGAATCAACAAACACCACAGTAAACGTGGAAATACAGGAACAAATAAATAGACAGTTACTTGTATCTTCTGGAAGATATGATCCAGAAAACCTTTACCCTCTAAATGGTTCAAGAGGTCATGACAAACTTGCATGCGATGTTCTTTCTGTTCCTGTGTTAGCGTGGGACCCACTTGGGGCAGATTGTGTGATATATCAACGTTACCACCATCGCTTCCAACGCATTGAACCCGATATTCAGCTTTGCAGACAGTTTCCTGGTCGTAATTCTCCGATTTGCTTCGGATGAGCTGATCGATACGTTTTTCATTGCGTGGTATGACAGCTGTACATGGCCCTCCGGACCGTGGCTTGTCCTTTATGTCGCTTTTGCTGCTGCCGAAACGCACAACCCATAATACTGACATCAACTGTTTGGTCGATGAATGTCAATTAGTGCAGCCTTTTCCGCAAAAGAAGAATTCTTCTTCTTCTTCTTCTTCTGCGTACACAGTCAGACAGTAACCATTATTTTTTCGAGAAAAGCGGCGGTCATCCTGAGGCTCTCGCCACTGCCATAGAGCTTGTCTTGCAGTTCCACTGGTAATGGCCACATCTGCTCTCTCTGATCCTCGTATGTCGGGCAGTTCTGCAGCAGATGTTCAGTGGTCATTTTACCAGTACCGCACGGGCATTCGTCGGTACACCCTATCTTCAATTTGTTGAATAGGTGGTACCTCAGTCTGTTGTGGCCAGTGCGAAGTCTGAAGACAACTACCTGCTCTCTTCGGTTCAACTGGTAATAGGCATCGTTTTTGGTGTAACCAGTATGTTCGGTTTCCCATTTGGTCATGTATCTGGCTTTGATAAGCCGTTTTGACTCTTCGTACGTCATACTGGTATCTGTTTGTGGTAGTCTTGCACCTTCTTTTGCCAGTCTATCTGCCTCCTCGTTGCCTTGGATGTTGCAGTGTGACGGCACCCACTGTACCACTACCCTTTTTGGTGCGGACTGCTGGCACAGTTTGCAGAGTGCTGCTCTTAAGTCATTAAGCTCAGTGTTTTTCTGGCTTTTTAGCGCTGTGACTACGGTGAGAGCATCTGTCAGCAGGACTATATGGCTCTCATTTTCACTGTGTGTCACCATTTCATCCACTGCCGCCCTCAGTGCCTCTGCCTCCGCTCTGAAATTGCTTGTGTACTTACCGGTAGCGAATGACAGTGTTATTTTTCTGCCATTTGGTAGGTTCAGGAATGCTCCTGCCCCTCCGTTCTGTGTAGTGTTTGTTACAGAACCGTCGGTGTATGCATGGGTCCAGTCCATGCTTGGGTAGCTTTTCGTTATGAAGCTTAGCGTAGTGTCTCTCCTTTCTTTTTCAGTCTGGCAGTTTTTTGTTTGCAATACCTGGTATATTTTCTACCACCTCTGGAAATATATCCTGCCTCCAGGTAGGTTTTCGTACAGTAGTGATGGGTTTTGGTGTTGTTAGTGCGTTTATGGGATCTTCGTGAATCTTTGCTTTTGCTATTTCTGCAAAGTTTCTCCGCTTTAGTTTCCCATTTCCCAAATTGTTTAGTCTCTGGTACATTGGGTGGTCCGTCAGTCTTCGGAGTTTCTCTGACTGCAGCTGGGCTCTGCAGTCTCTTCTATCGGTCATGGATTGCAGTTTTGTAATCTTTTCAAGTTCTACAATTGGCGTTGACTTCATGCCACCTGTTATAATTCTCATGGCTTGGTTTTGAAGTTTGTTAACTTTATCGAAGTTCGCCTTCGCTGCTGTTGTCCATGCCGCAAAGCCATACTCGAGAACTGGTCTCACTCTTCCAGTGTACAGTTTCTTTAGTATGCCTTCGTCTGCTCCCCAGCTTGTGCCAGCAAGTTTCCTCATGATTGCCATTCTTTCTCTGGCTTTCATTCGGTTTCTCTCAATCTGACTTTTCCATGTCATGCGCCGATCAAATGTGACTCCCAGATAGGTTGGGTTGTCGTTTGGCTGCAGGATTTTGCCATTTAGACTTAATTTGGTACTTTTGGGTTTTAATGAAAGCGAGAATATTGTGCACGTGGTTTTCTCCTCGTTTATTTTGACCAGCCATGAGTTCGCCCACTCTTCCAGCGATGTTAGGGCCGTCTGCATCCGATTTCTTGCTATGGTGAGATTCTTTTCAGAGGTCCACATAGCCAGATCGTCTGCAAACATTGAGCTATGGACTCTTCTTGGTATATTCTCTGTAATATCGTTTATATATACCAGGAAGAGTGTGGGTGACATTACTCCCCCTTGGGGTACTCCCTGCTCGAGTGTCACCTTTTTGCTCATATGCCCTTGTACTTGGACTCTGGCCGTTCTTTGTTTGAGGTAGTGGTTGATCCACTTGTACATCTTCCCACAGACATCACTTCTTCTTAGCTTGACTCTAAGTCCGTCCTTCCAGACTTTGTCAAATGCCTTTTCCAGATCCACCCAAACAGCTACTGTGTGTTTCTGTGCCTGGTAGGCATCTTCTATCTCCTGGGCTATGAGGATGACCTGGTCCTCAGTGGATCTGTGCTGTCTAAAGCCGGCTTGCTGTGGAATTAGTATTCGTTTTTCTTCCAGATGCCACATCAGTCTGGTGTTTATCATCCGTTCCATCAGCTTGCCGACACAGCTCAGTAGGCTGATGGGCCTGTATCCATTTGGATCTGTTTTATCCTTTCCTGTTTTTGGTACTGGTACCAGTATTGCGTAAAAGAAGAATTCAATAACGCACATTTGTTTATACCGCACCTCCATGACCGATGCCATTTTGTCAGACTGCTCCTACACTCCCACCTGTCGGACGGAAAAAGAATGTAACGGGTGTTGGAGGGAAGGTTCAAACTTTACTGCCATACCGCCAAGATCTACTTCTGACGTCGTGGGACCACAATAAAATAGAAGGCATTATTTTCTGATCGCCCCTTGTAATGAAAAGTGAAACGGTATTCATGTGTGTTTTTGCTAATTATCATAGTTTTTGTTTTCCTAATGTTAATGTATACGGAGAGCTGAGCACGGACAAGCGAAAAGAAAGGCACACTCTTCCTCCGCTACAAAGATGTTTGCAAGTGTGACCTGAAAGCGTTGGAAATGAACACCTGCAACTGGGAGGAACTTGCCAATGACAGATCCGGCTGAAGGCAGGCTTTGTGTGTTGGTCTGCAGCCAGAGAAGACAGGATGCGTGAAGGTGCAGACTCCAGACGTGTGCGGCGAAAGCAAAGGCAACAACTGACTGCCCGCTCTCTGGCATGAAGTCAATTGTCTCTCGAGACTGACAGGATACCAATCAATCAATCAATGTTAATGCTCAATCCATATTCTGTGCTTCTGTTGTTGACGGCCTTCACCAGTTTCTGCAAATCTTGCCCACTGTCAGCCAACAACATTGTGTCATCAGCTTATCTCAGGCTGTTGATTATACTTCCATTGATGTTTAGCTTGGTATTCCTGCAATGTGTCTGAAAAATGTCTCCGTGTAGATGTTAAACAAACACGGAAACAACACACACCTATGTCGCATATTTTTTTGTATATTAATACTAGCTTTATTGACCGGCTTCGGTCGGAATTCAGATGTTCTGCACTGGCGTGATCAATAATTGAAGCAGTCGGCGCAAAAGTGGATACCCCTGGAATGGAGGAGGAGAAAGTACAACGTTAGAGCAATTTTATTCAGTAATATTTGAAATAGCGTTACTGGCACGCCTTGCATATTCCGATATCACAGACTCGTGAGCACACAGAAACGCAGCGAGCAGAACATAGTGAGTCCTCTTGGATATTACCTGTGAAGATCAGATGAACAAATTTCCAGTTCCTTTAGCTCACATTATTCAATATAAATTGTAAAATAACTTGGAAACGGAAAGCAGCAGAGAGCTGAAAATAGTTACGTTGGTCTGGAAAATTTCACGTCGCTAGCTCCTACAGTCGCTAACATTCAGCTAGACGGACAAACAAATACATGTATTTTGAATTTTATAATACATATATGGCGAGTAATTCTTTCCAGAGCTTATTGTCGCTACGTGTTCCAAATACAGATTACTGTTTAGTCTATTGTTTTATTTCTATCTAGATGACTTCATTGGAGGCACTCAAATAGCTTTCCGTGATTTAATTCAAGTGCTGTCTACGCGTCACTTCCCTCTCATATTTACCATCACTTGTTCTTCTTCTTCTGCGTTCATTCTCAATCTCCCGCTACCAAAATCCGAATAGGGCTTTGCAAGTAGAAGGATGTAGTCCGGAGAACGGAATGCGTTGTGTCGCTAGTTTACAGCCTGACTGCGATATTTGCACATTTCTGCCCGACACATCCGTTTTCGGCCGTGCCATCACTTGTAATTATATGTCCCATATACTAGAAGCTGTCTACCTGTTCTAGTATCACACCAATCACTCTAATGTTAGTTTTGTGCTGCACATTTGTTTTGGTAAATAACATAACTTTTATTTTTATTAAAGTTAAGGTCCAAACCATATTGAATAGTTCTGGTGTTAACTATCTACAGACGTTCCTGCTGCTCTTTCTTACTTTCAGCTAGCAATGCAATGTCGTCAGCTCATCTCAGATTGTTGATTATTCTTTCATTGTTGTTTAGTCTAGACACTCCTTCAACCTGTCTGAAGATTTTCTCTGTGTAGAGGTCAACGAATCAAGGTGAAAACACACATCCTTGTCTGACACCTTTTTGGATATCAATACACGGTAAGTAATTCTCTCCGGATCTTACTGTTATCACGTGCTCCCAGTATAGGTTACTGACAAGCTTAAACTCAATTCACTGTTCGTGTTGGACTATTGTCAAATGCTTTACTATTGTCTATGAAACACAGACATACACTGATTTGTACTTCTATAATCTTTTCTTCCAGCATCCGAACACAAAGTATTGCTTCCTTAGTTCCAGTGTTCTGCCTATGATCAAACTGTTCAGCACCTGTTTGAATATCGATTTTATTTGTAATTCTTTCCTGTAGGATCTTTAGGGATAAATTTGATGATATTACTCACATGGATGATTGTTTGAAAGTTCTTGCTATCCATCACCTAAGGTTTTTGACGTAATGGGCTAAAGAAAACGTCCGTCGTTTTCGTAATACTTTTCATATGGTGTATGGGGTGTCAGGGAGGGGTAGTTCCTCTTGTGGCGGACATGTCGTGCCCTATCTTGGGCTGTCAGGTAATACCTCTTGTGGTGGACATGTCGTGCCCTATCTTGGGCTGTCAGGTAATACCTCATGTGGTGGACATGTCGTGCCTTATCTTGGGGTGTCAGGTAATACCTCTCGTGGTGGACATGTCGTGCCCTATCTTGGGTGTCAGGTAATACCTCTAGTGGTGGACATGTCGTGCCTTATCTTGGGGTGTCAGGTAATACCTCTAGGGGTGGACATGTCGTGTCCTATCTTGGGGTGTCAGGGAGGAGTAGTTCCTCTTGTGGCGGACATGTCGTGCCCTATCTTGGGCTGTCAGGGAGGGATAGTTCCTCTTGTGGCGCACATGTCGTGCCCTATCTTGGGCTGTCAGGTAATACCTCTCGTGGTGCACATGTCGTGCCCTATCTTGGGTGTCAGGTAATACCTCTAGTGGTAGACATGTCGTGCCCTATGTTAGGATGTGAGGAAGGGGTAGTACCTCTAGTGGTCGACATGTCGTGCCCTATCTTGGGGTGTCAGGTAGTACCTCAAGTGGCGGGCATGTCGTGTCCTATCTTGTGTAGTTTGTCCATTAGTGATCCTTACCTGGCACTCAATTTTCACTTGTGGCTCCACGTAGCTGTCAGCATGCGGCAGTGGCCACACCACGGGCAACAGTCTCGTCATGACCGACTAAACCAAGTGAGGATAGCCGATGAGTCTAATAATCCAACGGTGATATAGGGCTTGTATGCATAAGCCTATGAAGACTTAATTCGGCGTACTGTGCGGAAGAACCACTGGCTGGTCAACGGGCAGCAAGGTGACTACCAGCAACTAACTTGTGTCTAGCAAAGCTAGACACAGAAGATCCCATTGGCCGTCCACTACATGCAGTTACTGCTCCAGTCGTCTTGATCACATCTCACTACTGGATCAAATGGACTCAGGACGAGAGAGTGAGGCTGACAGTGCACAACTCTACCTCAATTAAATTCAATTCTTGCCCACGTCATATTGTCATCTCCTCACTGAAGAACTGCGACATTTACCTGATAGCTGGAAGAAGATTTCTGCTGATCTGCCTGGCAAAGTACAATCTCTGCTGGCACGACACACATGGAACAGACAAGAATCATAGAAGCTGCACAGAGAAGAGCGGCACAAAAGACGAGTTTGCTCCGTCTGACGGTCAGATAGTGTTTCTCTGCCCTCAGTGGGGCAGACGCTTTAGGGCTCGGATTGGTTTGATCGGCCACCTACGAACCCACTCCTTGATTGACAGATGACAACTTGGTCCTCTTCGGAAACGATGGACAAACAACTATAACAACCTTTTTATGATGGACGTTGTTAAATGCTTTACCATAGTCTATGAAACACACACACACACACGCACACACGCACGCACGCACACACACAGACACACACGCGCACACGCGCACGCACGCACGCACGCAGACACGTACGCACGTACGCACGCACACACACACACACACACACATATATACATATATATATATATATATATATATATATATATATATATATATATTTATACGCTTCTGTCAACATTCTCATACACAGAACTGGTTCTCTTGTTCTATTTTTCTTTCGAAACCCAAACTACTCTTCACCTACGTCATATCATCATCATGAAGCCGATGTGTAAGCCTCCCGATCTCTGGCCAGAACTCCCGCCTCTGTGGCTGTTATTTTTAGGACCTCCGTGATGTCTTGTGTCCATCTTCACTTCTCTGCCCCGCTATCCAGGCACCATACCCTCCAGTACCCGTCTCTACGTGCCAGTTTGGCGTTTGATGCGGCCAAAATACTTCAGTTTTCTAAACAATATATCGTTTTCTAGCCAATTGTCCTCGATAGTATGTTCTTTTAGGATATATGCATTTTTCTTTTACGTTATACATGGTATTTTGAGCACTTTTCTGAAGTGTTTGTCTGGTGGTCCTCGTTTCACATCCGTATGTTGCAACCCAGAAGATGCAAGTCGCATGATTTTTATGTTCGTTATTTTATTAGTGTTCTATGATACGGTTCTCATTTATTCACCCTGTGCATTGCCATATACATTCTCCGTCTGACTTCTATCAGGCAATCTCCATTGTTCTGACTTCTATCAGGCAATCTCCATTGTTCTGACTTCTATCAGGCAATCTCCATTGTTCTGCGATACGGTTCTCATTTTATTCACCCTGTGCATTGCCATAGACATTCTTCGTCTGACTTCTATCAGGCAATCTCCATTGTTCTGACTTCTATCAGGCAATCTCCATTGTTCTGCGATACGGTTCTCATTTTATTCACCCTGTGCATTGCCATATACATTCTTCGTCTGACTTCTATCAGGCAATCTCCATTGTTCCGACTTCTATCAGGCAATCTCCATTGTTCTGACTTCTATCATGCAATCTCCATTGCTGCTTATAATTGAGCCGAGGTACTCAAAATTTGTGACATTCCAAATTTCCTGTTGTTCAAGTATATCTTTAGGTTTCGTTTTTTGCCTTGTCTGTGCTCATTGTCTTGGTTTTATATTTATCCAGGTGTAGATATTGGTCTTCATTGTGTTTTTTTTCTTCGATAGGATCATATGTTCCAGCCCCGGAGCGGTCTTTTGAGATAACAACTGCGTCATTTGCATATCTGAGTTCTTCTATCTTTTTCCGCCGATTGCTAATGGTACGAACCTGTCATACTTTCCATCGTTTTTGACGTTCCTCGTTAATGATTCAGCATATACTGAACAGATAAGGGGAGAGTATGCATCCCTGTCTTACACTATTTTTAACTTCAAAAGATTCTGACGTCACGCCGGCCAATCACACCGTTTCCTGATGTTCCTGGTATAGGAATTCAATCAATTGGGTCGGTACGTTGGGCATGTCATGTCTTTTATATGTTCCACAACGCTCGGTGTTTCATACAGTTAAACGCCTTGGTATAATCTATAAAGCAAGTGTAGGTCGATATTGTACCCGGCATTTCTCTATAATTTTTTATGTTGAGGATGTGATCCCTCGTGCCCCTACAGTGTATGAAGCCTGTCTGTGCTTCATGGACCTTCTCATTTAACTAATTCATTTGTCTCTTCACTAAGATCCATAGAAGGATTTTGCTCGCATAACTTATTAAAGCGATGGCTCCATAATTGGAATCTTCCTTCAAATCACCTTTTTGGGGAGCGGTATAAACACAGATCCTGTCCATTATCTTGGCCATGTTGCATTGTATTTGTGCCAGACCGTCATACATAGTGCGTGATAAATGATGACACTGGCTTCCCCTCCTGCTTGAATACATTCGTTACACCTACTTCAGTCTATTGTATTTGTGATTCGTTCCTGTCTAATTGTGAGGAGTTTCTTGTTCATGTGGCTCGTCAGGCTGAATGTTCCAGAATCTGCACAATCCACTGCTTGAGGTTTTTAAGCGAAATGATAAAGACTAGTGTCCTCAAGTCTTTGGGTATGTATCTTGTAATATATGTGTCCTTACAAGCGCATGGGCTGCAGTGGTCAGCGACCCATAGCTGATTGCTAGCGTCAGGGCCAGCGAAACAGAGCTGCCAAGACTCTTCTACACCTCCACGCGGTGATCCTGGATAGCAGGCTGCAGCAGGGCAGACTGGCTAAGGAAAAGGGATCGAAGAGGGAATGCTAACCCGGTACTCAAAAAATGCTTGCTGAAGTCGGATGTGTTGAACCGAAAGGTACAAATATCGCAGTCAAGCTGTAAACTACGACACAACGCATTCCGTTCTCTGAACTACATTCTGCTACTTAAGCCCTTCCAGAGTTTGGTAGCGGGAGATTGAGAACGAGCGAAGCCAAGCCATATGTGTCTTTACACAGTTCTATAGTTATGTCTAGGTCAAAGTTCTCTAATGTGTTTATCATTTCTATTGCAATGATGTCTGTGGCTGCAGTTCTCTCTTGCTTCATATGTTTATTTCTCTACATCTGGTATGAGAGTTGTACTGTCTTAGCGAAAAGTCATATTAGTTCCTGACATTTTATCTTATACAGAAAAATCTTCTATTTCTTGCGAAAAAGTATGTCAGGTCCTGCTCTCCCAACTCTTCTTTGATACCGTAATTCTGGTTGAAATGTGAAGGTTGGTCTGGAGATATGGTTCTGATATGGTAGTTTGGGCCATATCATCGGCAAACGCAGGCTCCGATATAAAGATTAGTCTCATCCCCCATTACTACATTAAATATATGTTGGTAATCTCATCCACCTTACATGCATTGATGACCTGAGGAGTTTGAAAAGGTATGACGTCATAACGTCGGTCTGCCTTCGTCGCTTGGGATCTTGAACTTCTCTGTTGTTTGGTTTTCTGTTATATTGTAGGTTCTGCAAGTCTAATAAAATACTATGGGAATGGTGTGGGCTAGTGGTTAAATGACATGGTTCGCAATCCGAAGGTGCTCGGTTCGATCCCCATCACAGCATCGGCCGTTACCCTGGTAAAGCAAACCCTTAGAAAATGCAGGAGGAAGCAGACCCTTACATAAAATGCACGCTGAAGTAGGATGCACTGGGCAGATAGGCGCAACATAAAAACTACAGTGCAACGCACATCGGCTTTGGGGATTAGAGAAATATGGCGAACGCAAAAACAAAAACAAAAAAATGCCAACTGTGTGTGACATCCAGACCTAAACACTGAGAACAGCGCTAAAAGGGATTGTAGTTTGAGCCTAGCAACCTGACAATGTCTCATGCTTTTCCATATCTATATGTCTTCGTCTGCCTCCTTGGCCTTAATCTCGCTCGTTGTGACGATGGTATCTAGGCATGGCTATGTGATTATGTACACAATGAAATGTGTTTGTTTTACATTCTTAAAATATACCTTAACATTGCATGTTAATAGTCTGCAGAGGTAAGATGATCGCCTCTCAAGAAACGAACGAACCAACGAAGTGGTTATTCAAATCAAGCAAGTTTCAAGCGTCAACTGGTCTTAAAACAGATGATACCTGTGTCTTGTCCTTTTAAAAACTGAAGATATAAACTGCGCCTAGTCCTTTCAGAAACGGAAGAATAAACTGTGTTTTGTCCTTTTAGTAACGGAAGATATAAACTGCGTCTAGTCCTTTCAGTAACGGAAGATATAAACTGCGTCTAGTCCTTAAGGAAACTGAAGATTTAAACGGCACCTAGTGTTTTCAGAAACTTAAGATATAAACTGTGTATAGTTCTAACAGAAACTTAAGATATAAATTGCGTATAATTCTAACAGAAACTTAAGATATAAACTGCGTATAGTCCTATCACAACTTAAGATATAAACTGCGCCTACTCCTATAAGAAATTGAAAATACAAACTGCAGCTATTCTTATCAGAAACTGAAGATATAAACTCACAGGCTGTGTGTTGACGTACAAGAACCTTAGGCAGTTTAAATTATTAAAAAAACAAAAACAACTTAACGTAAGCCACCGTCTGGGAAAAAACATTGTTCAGGAAATGAAATTCATTCCCAGAAGTCACCTTCTTGAAGATTAACTGGATATGACCTCTCCATCATGCAACGACACAATATGCCAAACATGTATTTGTCAGCACACTCGCTTGCAAATATAAACCAAAAGTACATCTATACCCCCAAGAGATAGGAGAGGAGAAAATTGTTAGCTCACCAAGTTCTTCGCAGCTTTCCTCTCAAGGACAGCATATCTACTTGTAATTTCTCTTTTTGAGTATTTATTTTCTAGGATTCACATGCATTAAACAAAATTAGTTATACATACGATTACATTACCATCGCATTCTTTCTATACATTGCTTCTATTGCTAAGGACTTGTCATGTAGTATGTGTTATTTTTAGTTTTCTCGAAATATTGTTTAGCCAGTGTTAGTGATCTTCAAATGCAGTAAGGTCATCTTCATTTGTTAAGGGTCAACACTAAGTTCAGTCATCCTTACATAATTGTTGAGCCTAGAACTATAATTAGCACACGGCAAGTTTCTTCAAAACAACTTGACGAATGTGTTCTAAAAACGACTCAAAGACAGTCTCATCTCAGAAATTGCAGTCGGGGATAAAGTGTTCATTGTTCGAGTTTGCAGATTTTCCTGAATTAGGGTGACCAGTTCCCTTCTTCACTGACTCGCCTTACTAAACAATAAACCAGGTGCACATTTACTTTCTAGTGGCACCTAAGTTGCAAAGAAGATGGTACTGTAACCTCACAGAAGTATTTCGTAAAAGACAACTAAAGATGGTCTATTGTGAATTTTGCTTGATGTAATCTATTGTTCTTGTTGTCTTTATACACGATTGTGTTCAGGCATCCAGAAAACGTGCAAGTTTCAATGATGGCTCTTTGCTTCATTTGGCGTGGAAGGACGAATCACGTCTAAATCCTGTCGAAAGGAAATATTCAAGCCCTAGCCACTACCACAACAAGCAATACACTCTAACCAATGCTACTAAAGTTCCTTTATTTTGCTTTTAGGTCCCCTTATAAACACAGCAGATCAACAACAGTCGTTCCCCAAATTGCGCTACACTTGGTCTTCGATTTCAGCTCATTAAACAGAAACGTACATTTTTCTAACAATGCAAAGTGACTAAGCGTTTAAGAAACAGGTCTATTCACCAATGGGACACGGATTCAGAATCTCCGTAAATCTAGATTGTCTTCTTTCGGAGGCTATTGTCATGGCAGCCATTCGTACTGTCTTCATCTAGCTGTTGGCAATGTTTCGTTTGTGAAGGCTTGCCTATCGTCAAATTTTCCAAGGTGTATTTGACTATGTGCACCTGGATCCTTCTAGCTGTAGTGTAATGCGAGGCGCATTGGTAAGCTCGGTGCTATGGGGATGACGTTGTCGATTCCCCAAACCTGCTGTGACATCATAGCTTGTTTCCAGGGTGCTGACTGGGATATCTTCTTCTTCTTCTGCGTACACAGTCAGACAGTAACCATTATTTTTTCGAAAAAAGCGGCGGTCATCCTGAGACTCTCGCCACTACCATAGAGCTTGTCTTGCAGTTCCACTGGCAATGGCCACATCTGCTCTCTCTGATCCCCGTATGTCGGGCAGTTCTGCAGCAGATGTTCAGTGGTCATTTTACCAGTACCGCACGGGCATTCGTCGGTACACCCTATCTTCAATTTGTTGAATAGGTGGTACCTCAGTCTATTGTGGCCAGTGCGAAGTCTGAAGACAACGACCTGCTCTCTTCGGTTCAACTGGTAATAGGCATCGTTTTTGGTGTAACCAGTATGTTCGGTTTCCCATTTGGTCATGTACCTGGCTTTGATAAGCCGTTTTGACTCTTCGTACGTCATACTGGTATCTGTTTGTGGTAGCCTTGCACCTTCTTTTGCCAGTCTGTCTGCCTCCTCGTTGCCTTGGATGTTGCAGTGTGACGGAACCCACTGTACCACTACCCTTTTTGGTGCGGACAGCTGGCACAGTTTGCAGAGTGCTGCTCTTAAGTCATTAAGCTCAGTGTTTTTCTGGCTTTTTAGCGCTTGACTGGGATATGAAGAGCGATCTTGATCAGAATGTTTCACATAGCCCTGATATTGCTCTTAGCTGCTTTGTATTGGGGATGAAGGAACATATCCTGCACACTTTGCAGCGACTTGATCCATATCTTCTAGTTCGTTCGTTCTCAATCTCCCACTACCAAACCCTAAAAGGGCTCAAGTAGCAGAATGTAGTCCAGAGAACGGAATGTGTTGTGTCGTAGTTCACAGCTTGGCTGCAATATTTGCACCTTTCGGTCCAACACATCCGACTTCAGCAAGCATTTTTTGAGTACCGGGTTAGCATTCCCTCTTCGATCCCTTTTCCTTAGCCAGTCTGCCCTGCTGCAGCCTGTTATCCAGGATCACCGCGTGGAGGTGTAGAAGGGTGTGGGCAGCTATGGTTCGCTGGCCCTGACGCTAGCAGTCAGCTATGGGTCGCTGACCACTGCAGCTCATGCGCTGCTCTGCATCTTGATCCCCTAGATCCATATGAACTATACCAATGAAGAGAACAGTGTAACATAAATGCCGTCAGGGTAGTTTTGTGTTAGATTGTGTAAGCCGTATCGTAGTGGTAGCGTGCTTACTTCAATTGGTTGTTGTTATTGTAGTTGCTGTTTAATACGCACAATGAGTAAGTTTAGTCTTGAAAAAGACTTAGTGGCAGGTTGTGGTAGCTTTCCTCACATCTCGATCGTATTGATGAAGGTAGACCGAGGTATTCTATGTGGTTGTAAAGGTACTGAGACTCCCGTTATCGACATTCTCCAGTCAATCCAGCTGAAAATGGACATATGTATTACAGATCGGGAAGTAAAGCAGCATGAAAGGGAACTGAGCGCCCTACTTCATAATAAAGCCGAGGCTTAGCACAGAGAAGTCTCTAACACGTTGTCAGGACACGAGTGTCAGCTATGGGAAGAACTGTACTCATTTTAGGGCCGTATTGATGAGGGGGGGGGGGGAAGACCCAATGGTCTCAGGGTAAGGTGTTCGCCTCGGGTACTGGAGGTCGCGAGTTCAAACTACGGTGGAGACCGGGATTTTTTCACGTGGATTATCCGGTAAATATGTCCCCTGACATCTGAGTAGTGATATCAGACACCCGTGGTCAATGTCGCGCACGTTAAAAATACCGTATTCCTATTTAATACATCTACATAAACAAACTAAACAGATCTACCTCAGAAAAATCTGTCGCAAGAACCTAACTTCATCACCCTCAACAATTGGGTAATCTTAACTAACGAGTAAAAATAAAAATACATCGTTTAAAAATTATATTTAAAATATAACAAGCAATTTTTCCGGATGAAATCGGAGCAGAAGAAAGGTGACGTCTATTGTAAATTCAAATACCCGATTGTTCAGCCGTTTCTATAGCATTAACCTGGATGTTTATACATGCACGATACAATCAAGACGGGTGAAAGGGAAAGAAGTTTGGTTTGTTAATGGTTTGCCTTTCTGGATTCTACTGGTGATTCTCCTTTCCACCCCAGACCGTAGTCCTTTTGGCGATATCAGGACGTCATTTCAATTATCATTCCTGCTCCCTTTATGTGATTGTTCTCTGGAAGGTTCAACAGTTAGGGGCTGTTTTTTGTCCACTGTTTTGAAAATGAATTCAGGGTTGACTGCTTTATCTAGCATTTATCCAAAAACACTGAACCTTATAATCGACAATAAAACAATAATAAAAGCGAACGGTCCCCAACACGTCGCTTGCAAGCACGTCCTTCGTCGACCAATGATATTTTTTCCAACTCGGTTCGTCTGAGCATCTTTGTTCGATGCAGCGTCTTAATGTTTTTGACAACAACTGTTCGTTGTAGTATTTTATGTTATAACATTATTTGGCCTGTAAGTTGTTGTATGCATGATTGCTTAAAAGGGCCCAGCTGTCGAGGTCGATCTAATCTTTGTAAGGGGAGGGGGCAGCTTTCTTATGGCTAAAGAAATCCATTTAAACCAGTTAAAGTCGTTTTGGGTATAGCAAAGTTATGTGTGGTCCATAGCGGACATTAATTTTTACCAGAAAAACAACTTTAAAAAAAATCACGGTCTCCACGGTGAGTCGAACGTGCGACATCCGGCACCCGAGGAGGACACCTTACCTTGAGGCCACTGAGCCCCCTAGTGTTGGGTCTTCTAATAGTGGCACACCACAACCACACAATGCTACCACTCAGGTATGTGTAGTCATTATTATTTTCCGAAGCTCAATATTGAAATTATTTGTTGTTAGAAGTTGATATTTTTCACAGAACGTCTTTTCGGGCATCCTAGTTCTAATTTCAACCGCCCAGTGGACATCCACTGTACTAATGTGACCCGAATATGAAAACCTCAGTAGTTGTTCTTTGATCTGTCCCTCGATGCTGATATTTAATCTTTTGGTTTGTTTGACTGTTACTCTCGCTTTTATTGTATTAGCATTCATCATCATACCAGGGGATGAAGACTAACGTCTGGTCAGGCACAATTTACTCATCAGACATGTTCGTCAGGGTAAGACAAAACATACTGGCCAAGACACTCACCTCGGCTTCCTAGTAGCCCTCCCTGGAAACGGACTGTTTTCACGGCAGCCTGGCTAACGAGGTAAGGGATTGACGTGACCTCGTAGTAATGAGTGACACGCAGATAAAGCTAAGCATAGCCCAACCGCCTGGATGACCCGGTCCACCTTCATCAGCACGCCGGAACGTGAGGAAAACTACTGCATCCTGACATTTTCAGGGCGCACAAAAGAGTATGTAGCATATGTTCGCTCTGGTATACATCCGATATAGCATCTATTCGCTGTAGCATACATTCTATATAGCATCTATTCGCTGTAGCATACATCCGATATAGCATCTGTTCCCTCTAGCATTCATTCTATTAAATGTATTCAGAACTAACCATGATCAGTGTGGGCATTCGCAAACAACAAACAACAAACAACAACATCATCATACCAATGGGGAGCGTACAAGCCAAGTCGACAGTGTGTTGGCTTGCTAAGACTTACACCGCGCCAGAGTTCGAAATCATGGACGTACAGAAACAAATGCGGGGGTAATTCGTTCCTAGTGCGACCGCTGTAAATGGGTACCTGACGTATGAGTTGGTTAAAGTATACACATCAGGAAAGAGAACTGGCCACCCCATCTGACATAGGCTGCAGCTTAGTACATGAAGAGTTATCTTCATCCCCCGACGGCAATTGTTTCCATGGAACCCACCTTTATCTTTACTTTTACCTCATGCCAAATGGGCAGTATTTTTTCGGCAGACATGGAAATCGAGACAATGTGATAGAAAGCATATGCGGTGACTTATCAGCTGTCCCCACTGCTTAGACACTCGAACATTAGTTTGGCAACAAAGCAACAGCTGATGAACAGTATATTTATGCCGATTTTGTGCTACCAGTGCCAAACACGGTCTCTGTCAAGGGCGTGCGAGAGCAGTGTTTGCGGAAAGTCATCGGTGTTACCAGAAGAGACAGAATGCGGAATGACGACATTCGAAGTATGGTCGGCACTACGTCTGGTGCCGAATACACGTCCAGGCAGAAAATAAGTTGGTTTGGTCATCTCATGAAAATGCACCCTCGTCATCTTACACTGATGGCTTACAATGCTGGTAGATCTGGCTGCAGCACAAGGGGGCGACCGCGAGGTAGGTGGATAGATGACATTAGAGTGATTGTGTAGCGACAAGGGCTCACATTGACCGACGCAATGCACTTAGCGCAAGATAGACGACTCAAGCTCCCCACGACGCTAAGCGGCACAAGTGGAAAGAAAAAGTAACTAACTAATCAAATGCAATGGTTGTGTCGTTGATCCAGTTAACTGGTGTGAGTACACCATCTCTCATTCCTCATAACAGCGATTTGGATACTCATGTACAGCTTCTTCTTCTTCTTCTTCTTCTTCTTCGTTCTCAATCTCCCACTACCAAACCCTGAAAGGACTTAAGTAGCAGAATGTAGACTAGAGAACGGAATGAGGTGTGTCGTAGTTTACATCTTGGCTGCGATATTTGCACCTTTCTGTCCAACACATCCGACTTCAGCAAGCATTTTGTAAGTACCGGTTAGCATTCCCTCTTCGATCCCTTCTCCTTAGCCCGTCTGCCCTGCTGTAGAATGTTATCCAGGATCACCGCGTGGAGGTGTAGAAGGGTCTGGGCAGCTATGGCTCGCTGGCCCTGAAGCTAGCAGTCAGCTGTGGGTCGCTGACCACTGCAGCTCATGTACTGGTCCTCATGCACAGCTGATAGACGAGAGTGTCAAGACCCTGGTTTGTGCGTTTCGATTTACCAAGTCGTGTCTGACAACGCTTGAAAACTGAAATTGGGAAAAGGGACATAACTTCTCTGCTATTATCCATGATTTCATATTCGACTTCTCCCAGTCAGAGCCCCACCAAGTTAACTCAAGAGGAATGCAACCTGTTGAACAGCGCCTCGGCCGTGACCTAGTTGATTTTTTCTCTTTCACAAGAACCCAGGTCTGACTGACTAAGCACTCCCTGACCCTCCACCACGCGGTAACCGACAAGTCTTTCAGCTCTCAGGACTCACACTGCGCCGGTGAAAAGACAAATTGTAACCCGGAATTTGTTTCCCCAGTCCCTTGTGCGTCTTCTGGTAAAAAATAATAATAGGCGAGGTTGCAGTTGTGCTGAAGATTAAAATAAAACCATAGATAAGTATAGATTAAACAAGAACGGAAACTATTGTTCGACCAAAAAAGGCTTTCATCAGAAACAAAACACAACTGAACTACTAACAAATAAAAGTATGATGAACATGTACAAGAAATTGTCCGTTGGTAATTAATTACCTTCTGTTGTTCATCCTGACTTTCATGATTTGTTCTTTGTTGCTATGTGTTTTGCCAGCTTTTCCCTGACGAATACCTTTTGGTCGTAACGTAAATGACGTTCTTGTTTTTACTCTAACTATGATTATCTACGTCTGCAAATACTTCGTGCATCTTTACTTTTTCAAAAAGTTTGCTGGTAAATTTTGAAAAGAATTACTGTTGCTTTGAAACACGAATTCTAAATCAGTGTCATATATATATAGTTGCTGCTCCTTCGTCATTCCCCATCTGATCCATTGAACTAAACAAATGATTTTAACAAAGGCAGTAGTCAGCTCTTTTTTCATGGTATGGCAATACAGCCAGTGTTTGCATATATTTTAGAAGTGCACGTACAAGAATTCTATGGTTTTCTTCCACTAGTTTGTGATTCATCTTTCTTTATTCATTAAGTTATTCACTCCGGAATATTTAGGACTACATTGTAGCTACATTGAAAACTTTGATAGGGATCAAGATGTTGTAGGGGTCAAAATGTTGTAAGGGTCAAGATGTTGTAGGGGTCAAGATGTTGAGCAGCGCATGAGTTGTAGCGTTCAGTGGCCTAAAGCTGACTGCTAGCATCAGGTCCAGCAAACCAGAGCTGTCCAGACGCTTCTCTACCTCCACGCGGTGATCCTAGATAACAGGCTGCAGCAGAGCAGACTAGCTAAGGAGAAGGGATCGAAATGGGAAGACTAGCCCGGTTCTAAAAACATGCCTGCTGCTAAGGACGGATGTGTCGGACCGAAAGATGCAAATATCGCAGTCAATCAGTAAACTAGCGACACAACACAACGACACTCCCGGTAGAAAGCTATATCAACTTGGGTGATGTTGCCATGCCTGCAATATGAAGAAAAAACCACTGACTGCCACTCAAATGATGGTAAACAAAAAGCCAAGGATCCAGACCTCAGGACGCTACAAAGTCTGCTGAGGTGAAACATTTTTCAGTAAATAAGAGACGAGGATTAGATTGGAACCAGGCCAAGATAAAGATAACGAATAGCATAGCCTTGTTTTCTTTCTGCGCAATCCTCTGCGCTTTAGTTTAGAAAAGCACAGACCAGGTGCGTTCCATGGCAACAACTGCCGTCGGGGATGAAGATACAATCTTCATGGACCGCAGCCAATGGGAGGTGGGGGCAGTTCTTTTCCTTGCTGTTCATACCTCCCCCAACTCATACATCAGTTACACATTTACAACTGGGTCGACTGGAGGAGCGGTCGTACCAGGAACGTACCTGATTTTGTTCTGTCCGTACGTGGTTTTGAACCCTATCGCGGTGTAATCCCAGCCTTAGCAAGCCAGCCAACTGTCGACTAGGCTACGCGCTCTACATAGACCAAGTAAGTAATTAGTATATTTCAGAAAACTATATTTTCTGCAAGACTCATAAACACATTTATTGGCAATCAAAATTGGTCTTTTCTGGTCTGTGATCATCTAACTAATCGTGGTCCAATGGAGTCGAGCGGCTTGAGACGAGATATTGAGGAAAAAATGTAGCGCAGTTAATCCTTACTAAAAATAGAGCTAGCAAAATTAATTGTACCATTATCGTCTACGATGGACGGCGGCCTTTGCCTTGGTCCACTATTGTAACTGCTATCGTCAGGGCCAGCGAACCATAGCTGCCAAGACCCTTCTACAGCTCCACACGGTGATCCCGGAAAACAGGCTGCAGGAGGGCAGACTGGCTAAGGAGAAGGGTTTGAAGAGGGAATGCTAACCCGGTACTCAATAAATGCGTGCTGAAGTCGGATGTGTTGAATCGAAAGGGCCAAAAACGATGCCTATTACCAGTTGAACCGAAGAGAGCAGGTCGTTGTCTTCAGACTTCGCACTGGCCACAATAGACTGAGGTACCACCTATTCAACAAATTGAAGATAGGGTGTACCGACGAATGCCCGTGCGGTACTGGTAAAATGACCGCTGAACATCTGCTGCAGAACTGCCCGACATACGAGGATCAGAGAGAGCAGATGTGGCCATCACCAGTGGAACTGCAAGACAAGCTCTATGGCAGTGGCGACAGCCTCAGGATGACCGCCGCTTTTTTCGAAAAAATAATGGTTACTGTCTGACTGCGTACGCAGAAGAAGAAGAAGAAGGATCGAAAGGGGCAAATATCGCAGCCAAGCTGTAAACTACAATACAACGCATTCCGTTCTCTGGACTACATTCTGCTACTTACCCTTTCAGGGTTTCGTAGTGGAAGATTGAGAACGAACGAAGAAGAAGAAGTATGAAATGTTGATGTCAGAAATTAACTACATGGAAACATGCACGCCGAAGGATATTGTTTGTTGTCAGTAGCGTAGGATGTGTCTACTTGGGATGGGAGAGGAAAACACGTTCTGAGGACTGTGGCCGAGAAGTGTTTCCTAGAAAACACAATGACACAGTTTCTGGCCTTAAAGTGTAAAGGTCTATAACTTCCTGATTGTGTTACTGTGTGACTGCTGCAAAAACATATAGTGTATGCATTTTGCTGAGGCTGTTACATTATTGATACATACAAGCATCAATACAGAGAGTATCTTTGGAGAAGCGAATATGACTTGGTTTTCACAGAGCAGGTACCTGATACGGTTCACCTTGTCCACATGCTCCAGTCTACCTGGTTGTAAATGAGTAAGGCAATCACGTTTAGTCTGCACACTTGACTGCATGTATATACAAACAATTCCATCTACTCCCCAAGAAACAGCAGAGGAGCTACTAAGATAATATGTTTATATGTATATATACATATAGATATATATATATATGTGTGTGTGTGTGTGTGTGTGTATGTGTTTGCATGCGTGCGTGCGTGCGTGTGTGTGGATGAACACAAATTCAAACTGTCGAATGATTGATTTACCAAACCGACATTAAATACACAATTTAAAACAAACACAACAAAACAAATACACACACATATATACATAAACGCACAACACACGATATGAAGTCAGTAAATAGGTCACAAAATACTATTTTAATAAAATACACACTATCTTGAAAGAAATTTATTATTGCAGTTACATTGTCCGTTTTTCTAAACATAATTTCCCCCGACATTTATTTAATTATCTCATCGCTTATCGGTGCAGCAAACCCTGCAGCATAGAAGATTTTGGTCTGTTGTCTCGAAAACATTCGCACTTCCCGTTCAATCTCTTCGTCTTCGCGAAACGTCTCTCGTCAAGATGGGTTTTTAGTGCACAAAAAAGAAGTAAATCGCTCGAGGCTAAGACTGGCCTGAAAGATAAGTGTTCAATAAGCAGCTACACTAATTGGTAAGTTTTATCCTGGATTAATCAAGCTGCATAACCCACCTGGAAGCAGCTTATCATTCCAGAGGTAGTAGAAAATATACCAGGTATTGGAAACAAGAATAGCCAGACTGAAAAAGAAAGAAGAGACATAACCCTGAGGCACATAGCGAAAAACTAACCAAGCATGGACTGGACCCATGCATACACCGACGGTTCTGTAACAAACACAACACAGAACGGAGGGGTAGGGGTATTCCTGAGCCTACCAAATGGTAGAAGAATAACACTGTCAGTGGCAACTGGAAAATTTTCAAGCAATTTCAGAGCGGAGGCAGAGGCACTGAAAGCTGCAGTAGAAGCAATGCTGACAGGCAAAAGAAATTAAAGACAGATAGTCCTGTTTACAGATGCCCTGCCCGTGGTTACAGCACTAAAAAGCCAGACAAATAAAGAACCTAATAATTTAAGAACAGTACTCTGTCAACTATGCCAGCAGTCCGCACCAAAAAGAGTAGTGGTACAGTGGGTTCCATCCCACTGTAACATCCAAGGCAACGAGGAGGCAGACAGACTGGCAAAAGAAGGCGCAAGACTACCACAACCAGATTCTAGTGTGACCTACAAAGAGTCCAAAAGGTTTATTAGGGCCAGATACATGGCCAAATGGGAAACAGAACATACTGGCTACACAAAAAATGATGCCTATTACCAGTTGAACAGACAAGAGCAGGTCGTGGTCTTCAGACTCTGCACAGGCCACAACAGACTGAGGTACCATCTATTCAATAAACGGGAGATAGGTGGCACTGACGAATGCACATGTGGTACAGGGAAAATGACCACTGAACATCTGCTGCAAATCTGCCCAACATACGAGGACCAGCGAAAGCACATGTGGCCATCACAGTGGCAACACTAGACAAGCTCTATGGCAGTGTCGACAGCCTCAGGATGACAGCTGCTTTCTTCGAACAAATTCAAGTTGACGTCTGACAGCGTACGAAGAAGAAGAAGAAGAAGAAGAAGAAGAAATCAAGCTGCATGTGGTTTAGTATTGTCATGATGGAACTGTCCTCTTTCAGGAGTCCTGGATGTTTTCATCAAACTGCATCCCGTAACATCAACAGAACTTTACAGTACGATTCATCATTCGCATTGTCATCTGTCTTTTTGAAATTTGTTCACAGCCCTCAACGAGAATCCCAAAACTTTGTTAGTTTAACCTTCCCTGCTGATGGTCTAACCTCGAATTTATTGTCAAAAGATGAAGCAGGATGTTTTCATTGCATTGAAGATCGCTTTGATTCAAGTTGGTCCGAAAGATGCAAATATCGCAGTCAAGCTGTAAACTACGACGGAACGGATTCCGTTCTCAGGATAACATCCTGCTACTTGCAAAGCCTTTTTGAGGGCGTGGTAGCGGGAGTTTGAGAACGAACGACAAATAACAACAACAACAACAAAAGGAAGGAAATTCAAGTTGGTAGTAATGCCTCACCTGGGGGAGGAACCTACCTCTTACCATTCTCGTCAGCATGGTTATGAATTGCTGAAAGGCCTCCTAATTTGGAGGTTAGCTGCGAATGAATATGCAGCCGTGGACAAAAATAGGGTGGCACGCACGGAGACTGTAAGGAGGCAGCCCCTTCACTATGCAAAGATACAACAGGCTAATCACTTGTTTGTCTTAAAAAATGTTTACAAGTCAAAACAGAAAACCGGCCTGATCTCAACGGCGACGAACAGGCGAGAAATAAGGACCACGATGTACGGAACATGGAATGTAAGTAGTATAAACGGAAAAGAAAATGAACTTAAAGAGGAGAATAAGAAAGCAAAATTGACAGTCCTGGTACTTACAGAAGAAAAAGGGGCAGGGTGTTCTGGACCATGACTGCAACATGTTATTTTAGAACAGAAGCAAAGAAGACTGTGCTCAAGGTCAAACAGAAATCATGGGAGGAATTTGGAGGTGACGAAAAAGGACATGATTTGTAACCAGACAATACGTAACAATCTCGAAGTTGAACCCCTGCAGACACGTGTGGAGCAGTCCAAACTACAGTGGTTTGGCCATGTCTGCAGAATGAAAGAAGATCGGATACCAAAGTGGTCATGGGAAACGTCCCAAAGTACGTTGGGAAGACAACATACCAAAGTCCCTATGTGATCGAGGGATGGATTGGAAAGAGGCCAGGAAAAAGATGACGGATAGAGCAGTGTGGCGTTCCTTCTGGAAAACTTCTACACCTCACGGTAGAAGAGGAGCGACTAATTAAGTAAGTAATGCCTCAACGATTCGTCGCCAGTAGTAATCATGTTTAACACGTGTTCCCTTTCATCTGCATACCTGCAGAGACGTTCAAAGGACACGCCCATTCCGTTCTTTCTGTGTTTTTCTTGCAGTTATTTTTTGTACCAATCGTGAGCAAACTGTCCGAATATTCAATGGATCATGGGTTATCCTGTTGGCTAAGCCGTGCGAACACCCTATGCAGTTGATACATTGTTCTTAGTTTATCGACTTTCAACTCGAATTATTCCACCCCATCCCCCCCCCCCCCAAACCTCCACCCACCGCACATATACTTCTGTTGCAATCTGAACAGGACGAAGAGCTGGGCTACGTTTGCAATCTTTTAACGTCCTTGGGAAAATGTATCGATCCAGTCATGCAACGCTTTCCGTCTCGCCCTAAACAGGAAGCACTTTTTTATGAATTTCCTTTTCAGAAACACATCCAAAACAAAAACTCACAAAAACAAACAAACAACTGCACGATGTTCTTTGACTATACACTCTTTTAGCACGTACGCTATTTTGTGCAAGTCCACTACACTTAGGATCTGCTATCAACAGTATGTACAAACGTTGGATGTTGCTGTTATCTATGACTCCTACAGAAGCTATAAACTACATTTTCCCGTTACTCCATACCATTGTGTAATCTACTGACTGATCTTACCCTCGTATGTGTGTGTGTCGTATACATATATATATATATATATATATATATATATATCATCATGTAGCATCTCCTTTATAGAACGTCGCTCCAATCACAGTCTGTCTGAAAGAAACTCGTTCCCTTGCCAAAACTCCAGCCTCTGCCACAGTCATACCCAGGCATTCCTGGATATCTTGGTACCATCGTCTTCTTGGTCTACCCCTTCCTCGTTTGCCTGGCATCATACCTTCCCTCACTGTTCTCTCGAGACCGTTGTGTCGTTTGATGTGACCAAAGTATTTGCATTTTCTAGCCAAAATTGAATTGATAAACCAATTCTCCTCTATGCTCAACTCTTGCCGAATGTCTATATTTGTCTTTTTCTCTGTCCAGGGTATTCTGAGCATATTTCTGTAACATTTTGACTCGAAGGATTCGATTCTTTGTCTGGAAGTATTGGTAATCGTCCATGATTCGCAGCCATAAGCTGCCCCAGGAAAAACACAGGCTCTCAAGACTTTTACCTTTATCACTTTGTTGGTGCTCTGCCATTATTTCTTCAGGCTGTTCAGTCTATATATATATATATATATATATATATATATATATATATATATATATATATAGACAGAGAGACAGACAGACCGACCGACAGACAGACAGACAGACCGACCTTTCGACAGACAGACCGACATATCGACAGACAGACCGACCTATCGACAGACAGACCGACCGACCGACAGACAGACCGAACGACCGACAGACAGACCGACCGACCGACCGACAGATAGACCGACCGACCGACCGACAGATAGATCGACCGACAGACAGATAGACTGACCGACCGACATACAGACAGACAGATCGACAGACAGACAAACAAACAGGCAGGCAGATAGATAGATAGATAGATAGATAGATAGATAGATAGATAGATAGATAGATAGATAGATAGATAGCCAGTGTGAGTATAGAAAAGGAGCTATTACATATTCAACATGAATTGATTATTAGATGAAGACATGTAATGACAAATCGTGCAGTGGTACAGCATTAGCTAAAACAGATGTTAACTATTTCATTTTGTCTATAAGGTACCGCCCCTTTTGATAAAACACGAAATCTCAAGCGTTTGCTTAATTGGGCCATTGTAGGGTCCGTTGTGGTTCGATGGAGTTCATTCCAAGCGTGGTCACTGCGTGGCGACTGAAGTGGTAAGCCGTCTTTATTAACGAGCACTACAAATAATTCTCCAGTTGATCCTCCTTTCCCCCCCCCCCCCCCCCCATGAGATCCAATAACGCAGCATCAAACAAAGCCACAGCGTCCTGTTTGGAAAGAAAGCAATAAAATAAGAAGAAGAGAAAGACGAAGAAGACAAAGAATGAGAAAAAGAAGAAGATTAAGAAGGAGAAGGAGAAAAAGAAGAAAAGAAGGGAGAAAGAAAGAGGAGAAGAAGAAGAAGAAGATAAAGAAGAAACAGAACCTATTCTTCTTCTTCTTCGTCTGTTTCTTCTTTGTTCGTTCTCAATCTCCCTGAATTGGGTTTTGCAAGTAGCATGATGTAGTCCGGAGAACGGAATGCGTTGTGTCGCTAGTTTACAGCATGACTGCGATATTTGCATCTTTCGGTCCGACGCATCCTTCTTCGGCAAGATCGATTGTCAATATTAGCACCCTAATAAATAAGTCAAGAATACTTATTCTTCGTCGTTCGTACTGAAATGACGTTGTGACATTGTATCGTAGTTTACAGCGAGGCTGCGATATTGGACACTTTCGATCCGACACACCCGATTTCAACTGGCTATTTTGAGTACTGGGTTTGTATTCCTCTCACTGCGAATCATATTCTCTTAGCCAGACTGTACTAGTCGAACGTGGTTCCAGGGCCGCAGCTTGGAGCGGCTTGGTTTTATGTCAGCTCTGGTTAGCTGACCCTGATGTAAACAGTCAGCTACGAGACGTTGGGTGCTGTAAGATTATTCACTGTGCCGCACCGTTGACGCTGGTCAACAATACAGGCTACTGAAGGACGGCCGAGCTTATGAGGACGGATACAGAATATGTATAACCAGCGACCAATGGAAACTTTCAGAATTATTGTATTATGTCATTTGTTAAAATACACTAATTACCTATGAGTCTACCTAGATTGCACTGCAATTGGTTATACTTTTAACGGTCTTCTTTCTATCGCATAGCAGATACTGCAGTCGGGGATGAAGTGCTAGAGATTTTATTAAACTAGGCCTTCGACTTGTATGATATTGTGTGGCCAGTTCTCTTCCTCCTAAACTTTTCTACCGTAACAGTTGGTCAGGTGCCCATTTACAACTACATCGTCTGAAACGTGTCGGTAACGTGAATAGAACACTGCACCATTGACGCAAGTAGAGTGCTATTTGGACGTTCATGCTTTAATTACAATACATTATAAATAATTAACATCACATAATGCAAATATGTGTTACCTACTCCATAATAACTTAACTCAACGTCTTTATACTGGTTTAGAAGACTCTACAGAGTCAGTATACAACCAGGTTCTTGGTGGGTGGTTTTTACCGATGTGCGAGTTCATCTTAATAGACTGAAACACTGGAGCTAAGTAGACCCGGAGCCAGTTAGGCGTCATATATAGCTGCTCTTAAGGCACAAATAACTCGAGTAGATTTTTAATTATAATTGTGTTCTGGCAGCGGCCGTTAAGCCAACCCTTTTCAATTCCCGACTGCATTGAGATTTTTAACGTGCTCGACACTGGACACGGATGTATGATCTCACTACCCAAAGAACACCTTTAACCATCTACCATCAACACATGTGTGCATGTCGTGGGAGCAAAATGTCAACACCTAAAGGGGATAGGGATGAATAATTTGTGTCTTTGAACCAAATTGTATTGATGCTCAACTTTAGAATTGACAACTTGTCCCAGACACAACAGGGTTATCGATCCGTTTATTCCGCAGGATTAAGACAGGTAAACTTAATAAGTTGTAATCCCTCAAATCGTTTGTGCTTAATCCAAGAGTATCTTTATTACGATAAAAAGAAATATATCATAGACGTCGAAAGATGTTTTCTTATTTGACTAAGTTTGGAGAGCCAGAGGTGTTATGATAATAAAGTGCGAACATTTGCATAAAACCACATTTTCATGTCTGTCTTCTTCTTTTTTTTCTTCTTCTTCTTCTGCTTCTTCACCGTTTTCACATTGGCGTGCATAGGTCATCAACCAGCCCTCTTCAGAAAGAACAGTCCTGTCCTATTTTCTTTGGTTCTATTCAGCTTGTTTTCGTTTGTTTTTTTAATGTCGGATGCAAGGATTCTTCCCCCTGTGTTCCTTTGCTTTACTTTGTCTTTCTTTCGCTATAGGTTCCATGGTATATATTGCAGACATATACTGGCTTGTTGATTTCGCAGTGTGTGGCCTATCAAGGGTTACCTTTTTCCTAGGACTGTTTTAGAGAATGCAGATGGGATGTACAATGAAAAACAGATGGACATGCAATGCTCGTTTTAGTAGCCGTACAACTTTAAGGGCCCTACGGACGTCCATCGATGAGATAGAGATATGACCTCAGTAAATCCTTTGGTTCAACATGGTACACAAGGTAAAACAACAGAAATATCCCCTCTAACATCCCTTTCCCGTCCCTTCTCAAGGCTGGCATCACCTTGTCGAGGTTGGGATAGAATGCTTGCGCGCCACAGTGATCCAGTGAGATATGTCGGTGGGAACGTATGTTCCTCGTACCATGATCCAAGCTGGGCAGGTCACTGGAGAGGGACCAGAGTAAGAATGGTAGCAGCCGGGCAGGTGGTGCTCAAGAGTCCAGAGAGTGAGACCGCCTAGGAGTGAAACATTTCGGGCAGATGGAGCTCGAGAACCAGAGAGGGCAAGACATCTAAGGCCAGTATCCCCTGACAGAAACAAACAACCTGCTGCCTTGCAGGACGGCTGGATACAAGACAAAACAAGGGAAGGCAAACCCGTAGAAAGCGGATGCACTAGGTGTAACATATCTTATTATATTATGCAAAGTGTGACAAAGAATTCGGGATGTATTTCGAAAAATCCGCAGTACCAGTCAAGTGAGCATTGATCGCAGGAGAAGAAGGAGAAGACTGAGACGAGTTTAAACAATTTACTACTTGACATCGGCTGTTTATTATGTCCGACTGAATAGAATACTACCATACTTCAGGAGAAGGAAGTCGTTAGAGTGGACAGAAACAAACTCTGGTCTGAACTAGAAGACAACGGAGTACACTGGCATTTATTAGATAATGTGAAAGCCATGTACCAAACATGCCAAGGCATAGTCAGAACATCTGACCGCCCTACAGACGCATTTAAGATTACCACATGAGTCAGACAAGACTGTGCTTTATCGCCACTTCTATTTATTACATACGTGGATAAAATAACATTAGAAGCAAACTCTGAAAGCATCAGACCGCAGAAAGTAAAGACTACGAGCTGCTGATGGAGTTACTTTTGGTAGATGACCAATGTCTGATGTACGAAAATGAAAGTGACTTACAAGATCATACAAGCATGCTTAATACAACTTGTGAGGGTAACATCTTAAAGATTAATAAAACAAATACAGAAACTACGAAAATTAGCAGATCACCAGGCCTCAAAACAAGCATGTCAACGACAACAGGCTCACACAGGTGTATGTGTTCAAATACCCGGGAAGCATTTTCACTGATAAAAAAATTATTTTTTTACCAACTCTATTCACTCAGTGCCACACCTGGCCTTTTCCAAGGCACATGAAAAAACATTGCAACATGTGAAATGAAATGATTGACAGAAGTCATCAACGTAACCTGAAGAGACATAATGAAATATACTGACATCAGGAAAAATTAGCGGAACAACATCCTCCTTAGAATACGTGCATAGACAGAAAGTTAAGTAGTTTGGTCATCTCATAAGAATGAAGCCAGAGCGGCTGCCATTAATTATATGCAAGCATGCGCTCACAGCAACACATCTGTCCCAAGAGCGAGACCTTCAGCTTTCCACTACTCTTCACGACATCAGTGCAAGGATTAAGAAAAATATGCTATACAACCATGAGCTCACAACAACCACAGCAACACATCTGTCACAAGAGCGAGACCTACAGCTCTCCACTACTCTTCACGACATCAGTGGAAGGACAAATTCAAGCCAAATAAGCAAAGAATATAACAGTTAGAGATTACAGAAATCACTTTGTGTTTTCCTGAAGCTAATAACTGAGGATGGCATATGCAAAAGGGAGATCAATAACAGACTTGCAGAGGCGAAGAATACATTTAACAGCATTAGACATACACTTCTGTCCAAATAGATATCTCAGAAACTAAAAATGAGAACCATTAAATGCTATGTGCACTCTGTTCTACTGTTTGCAATAGAAATCTGGACCTTGACAAAGAAAATGGAGAAGATTGTTGAAGCCTTAGAAATGTGGGTATTCAGAAAACTTGGATGTTTCTCGTAAAGACAGGATAACAAATAGTGAGGTCCGGGATATTTAAGGTGGAAAATATGTTTCTGAAAGAAACAAAAAGCTGGAAAATTAAATATTTGAAGGTTATATTGGATGGATGAGAGAAGGGTAGGAGTGCCAGAGAGCGGCATAGGTATAAGTGGACAGAGAACATCAAGATATGATCGGAACAGTTTAGCTTGGCTTCGTTCGTTCTCAATCTCCCACCACCAAATTCTGAAAGGGCTTAAGTAGCAGAATGTAGTCCAGAGAACGGAATGCGTTGTGTCGTAGTTTACAGCTTCACTTCGCTATTTGCACCTTTCGGTCCAACAAATCCGACTTCAGCAAGCATTTTTTTTAGTACCAGGTTAGCATTCCCTCTTCGATCCCTTCTCCTTAGCCAGTCTGCTCTGTTGCAGCCTGTTATCCAGGGTCCCCGCGTGGAGGTGTAGAAAGGTCTTGGCAGCTCTAGTTCGCTGGCCCTGATGCTAGCAGTCAGCTATGGGTCGCTGACCACTGCAGCTCATGCTCTGCTCAGCATATTGATCCCTGATCGGGACAGCTTGACTGAGTGTATCTAGCTGGCACGAGTAGAGATAGCTGGAGATCTCTTACTGTCAACCTCGACGGCACTTGATGATGATGATGAGTTTATGTCGCAAGTTGTTTTAAATGATGAGTGTGCTAGTGATCTGTGTATTACCAAGATCTGAAACAGTAGCAAAGAATAGTTAAACTGTAACCTACCCTGCATATTGTAAGAAATAACTAAGGACTGTCGGACATTGAGTTGACTACCCCATTTTTCAGGTCATCTATACCTCACCGACCGTTAAGATATAGCTACTCAGTAAAAATTCAGGTTACTATTTCCATCTACAACTTTCCTTAGTCGAATTTTCCGAAATGTGTCTAGGAGCAGTGGTTCTATTCTTTCTTACCGTGCTATGATCCACACGGGACAATACTATGTTTGATCTCCCACTCTAGGATACGCACGGGACAATATCATGTTTGATCTCACACTCTGGGATACGCACGGGACAATATCATGTTTGATCTCCCACTCTGGGATCCACACGAGACAATTTCATGTTTGATCTCCCACTCTGGGATCCACGCGGGACAATACCATATTTGATCTCCCACCACTCTGGGATACACACGGGACAATATCATGTTTGATCTCCCACTCTGGGATCCAGACGGGACAATATCATGTTTCATCTCCGCCCATGAAATCCACACAGGACAATAGGATGTTTGATTTTCCGCGCTGGGTTCCAAATGGGACAATAGGACGTTTTATCTCATTAGTTCTGATAATCGGTGAACTTCACACAGTAGTGAGTTAGGTGGCCACTTTGAATTTAGATACGAGCCTGACTTTTGCATGTACCTGCTGTTTTAAACAAGTCAGTACCAGGCCGTGTCGCGTCACCCAGCTCGGCTTAAGATAACAATCAGAAGTGACATTGTTGGTGTTATTATTTCCCCGACATCTGCAGCTGACGCCAGTGCAGAAAATGCCATGGAAAGTAGGTCTATCAAAAAAGGTCATTGAAAGATCTGTTTATAGATAAGGAATGAAACATTATCAAGTCTATATAATATTCACTCAATAATGAGATATAAGGAAGTAAGCCCTGCTTCCTCCCCCCTCCCATCCCAAATGAACAAAACACATTCAATTAAAAACAACAAGACACATCAATGGCTGTAATACATCAACTGATTTAGCCCCCATTACATTTCACGACCACCAGAATATGCCTGACTGTGTTACATTGGCAGTTTAATAAATACGATACCATACCATACCATACCATACCATACCATACCATACCATACCATACCATACCATACCATACCATGCCATGCCATGCCATACTATACCATACCATACAATTCGGTTACACACCATACAATACAATACCATTCCATACCATACCATACCTTCACATACCATACCATACGATATCATACCCTACCCTACCATAGCATACCATACTTTTACATAACATACCATACGTTTACATACCATACCATATCGTACTCTGCAATACTTTTACATACCATACAACACCATACCATACTGTAGCATACCATACCGTCTACACTGTTCTGTACTTAACCTGCACTATGTTAAGTTGTACACATACGTCTTCCCTTAATTTCGAGCCATGATAGCATGAGGCCCCTTACGTAAAGCTTCAGCAACACATGGTGTGCTCTACTTTTAGTTGTTTCTACATTACTTTATCTTCCATGGTGAGGTTGCCAGCTCGTTGCACACCAATACTTTGTTGTCATTTACGTCGTTCATAGTACAGTGCAGTCGTTTTTTCTGCTTTGTACTGTGACCAGGTACAGGATCTACAGAGGGGCGCTAGACATGTCCCTGTAGCATGTACACGTTGTTACGTTGTGTTGTAGTTGACAGCTAGGCTACGATATTATGTCCTTTCCGTTCAACCTATGATTTCAAAGGGCATTTTTGGTATCAGGGTTGCCGTCAGTTAATATATTTTGATCATTTAAAAAGGCATAAAACCTCGCATAAAATAAAACTGGAGGAAAAGGTGGAGGGTGACTGGCCAGAGAAAAGCAGCGCTATAAGTTGAAGGATAGCATCAAACAGGAACACGCCTGTTAGATTGTACTATCAAAGCTAATGACAGAGGGTCTAAGAGATCCATTGCAGCCGACCTCCGATGTTGAGTTGGTACCTGGGCTGAACTGAACGGTGTGCAGTAAGATCGTCTCTAAAGGACTCAGATGACTTAATACAGGTGTATAAGATAATCAAAGGAAAGGATGAATTAGATATTAGTAACTATTTTTTTAGTCAGAGAGTGGAGAATGCTTGGAATTCATTGCCACAGGAAGTAGTGGAGGCAAGAACAATTAATGCATTTCAGAATAGATTGGATGTGCATAGCTTTTAGAGAAAGGAAATGTAAATGAAACTGGTTGTATACATACTCTGCAGTCTTCTAAACCATTATAAAGACGTTAAGTTAGTTAAGTTAACACATAACCTCTCCCCATTCTAACGTCAACAACCACACCGGTCAATGATTAATTTTCCTAACGACAATACCGCAGTTTTATCCAGGCTACTGCCCCCAGGCAAACTTCATATCTTCACAGATTAAGGGCTCGCGACAGCTGAGTGGCCGTAAAGGTATCGTCCTATCCACTAGACCTACATTATATTGCTTTGTTCATCCCTTTCATCTCCCATGTGGATGCTCTTTGGGCTTTCTTATCGAATGTTTGACTCTTTGAATGCCGGATGCTTAGGCTCTTCAGGCAGCCCTTCATAGACAATAATCTCGGGAATTACTCAATGAATTTGTCGACCAGTACGACAAGTTCAACCCCATTGTTGTCAATGAACGAAGGTACTGTAAACCTCCTTGTAACTCGAACACTGTGTTATACAATGATTTTATCTTATTATTTCCTGCCGTACAGCACCACGGATGGCGGTGGGAGGGGGGGGGGGAAGGCTACAGTTGACCTTCACAGTTAACATGTTTTGTGACTGTCAGTTGTAAGGCAAGTGGACCCAGTTGTCTCGAGTTAAGGTGTTCGCCTCGGGTGCTGGAGGTCTCGCGGGTTCAAATCCCAGTGGAGACCGAGATTTTGTCACGTGGATCATCCGGTAAATATCACCATTCTAGAGATTCTCGCCCCCCAGAGAATATGTCGCAAAACGGGTACTGTGTTTATAACATCAGGTCTCGGTTATGTGGTTAGCGGAGCGGCATGGATGGCGCCTGAACGGCTGCGGGTCTACCTTGTTCTAATTTACGCTTCCACCACCACCAGTTCAAGGCGATCGCATATTCCAGGGGCTAACAGATGCTGGGATTGAGTAGGCAAGTCACCAGCGGATTCGTCTGCCAAAAAATGTATTATATAAAACAAAGGAGGTCAGACCTCCCAACAATGTCTAACGACATAACTGGACTAAAGATTGAGATAATTGTAAGACCGTGCTGCTGAATTTCTGTTCTATCCGTATTCCCCGTGGATTTCCTCCTGCATTATAGCGAGAGCTGTGAATGTTATATGAGCGCATTGGTATTTGTTCAGGTTTTGCTTTTATGAGATGTATGAACTTCGGAATATTCTGCCTTGGTATGCATTCTTTACAATTAATAGCTCTTACAATAGTTATGTTGTAATTGGTAATCAAACACACAGAATCACCATATAATATACATAATCGTCATATAACATACATCATCACTATTTAACTTACTGAATCCCCATATATAACACACACAATCCTCATATAACATACAGAATACCATTTAATATACATAATCACCGTTTAACATACAACATCACCATCTAACATGCAGAATCACCATCTGACATCCAGAATCACCATCTGACATCCAGAATCACCATCTGACATCCAGAATCACCATACACCATATAGACAATTCAAACTAAGTCATGCACAGTGTCATCGATATATAAACCTCCCAACTCCGAGTTCGGTTTTGAAGAACATCAACAATTTAGAACACGAAGTAACAAAATAGTTATGGGGGATTTTAACTGTCACAGTACGACATGGGGATATAATTAGGCGTACGCCAATGGTGAAAAACTGGAAGGCTAGACAGAGCAGGCCAGACTACAACTCATGCACGACCCAAAGCTACAAGCATCCTTTAACAGTGGCAGATGGCAAAGAGGGTACTTCTTCTTCTTCTTCTTCTTCGTTCGTTCTCAATATCCCACTACCAAACCCTGAAAGGGCTTAAATAGCAGAATGTAGTCCAGAGAACCGAATGCGTTGTGTCGTAGTTTACAGCTTGGCTGCGATATTTGCACCTTTTGGTCCAACACATCCGACTTCAGCAAGCATTTTTTGAGTATCGGGTTAGCATTTCCTTTTCGATCCTTTCTCCTTAGCCAGTCTGCCCTGCTGCTGCCTGTTATCCAGGATCACCACGTAGAGGTGTAGAAGGGTCTTGGCAGCTCTGGGTCGCTGTCCGCTGCAGCATCTTGATCCCGCGAAGAGGGTACAACCCTGACAACTTATTTGTTAGTGATACAATGATACATGAAGTGACGAAAGGCATAGAGGAACCTATACAACGAACACAGCACAGACCCATCTCATGCAACGTCACAACAGTAGTCAAACCGAATATTGCAGCTTTCAAAGGACCATTCAGTTTAAACAAGCAACATGGGACCCATTCGCGTACGAATTAGACAAAGAGGTGATGATTAAACTGGAACCAACGCCTTTAAAGTATGATGCTTTCATGGAGCTAACAAAATGAATCAATAATTCATCTCACAGGGGCATATCGGCTGTTACAAGGGTGAGGTCAGGTTTGCTTTTTGTTCCATTGTTCCGTCCATTTCATCAGTAATTTCTGCAAAAGCGTATGGATCAACAAGAAAGTAACTTGTACAAGGACAATTGTCCTCTGTAATCCATGCTAGAAGTGAAGCGACTACGTCATGTTGCTCTCACCCAATTAATATTACCAGGATAACTCAGTATGCGGTTGAAAGTTCGGTGCATCGTCAAAACGATGCAACAATACCTACCTATTTATTTACTATGTTCTCCTGAAGGACAGGGGCGACCGACCCCACCCAGGCGCGTCCATCGGTAGCGGATGCTGGAACGATCCCCGGCGTGTCAGCTATGATCTAAGCCAGATATAAATAAATGAATAATCAGCAGCGGACTGAACGTCACTGTATCCCAGTAGGACAGGGCGGGACAATATATCCCAGTAGGACAGGGCGGGACAATATATCCCAGTAGGACAGGGCCGGACAATAGGTGACACTGTTGCCCTCATTGAAATGCCTCCTATGTCTTATGCCGGGTACATTCTAGCCAGCAATACCCGCTATAATCTCTAACCCGGGGAAGGAAACCTTGATAAATAAATCAACCCGCTGCCTTGCAGTCACCACCGGGAGATGGACAGGCTATGGAAGACATCACAGAACACATAACACAACCTGGTCTATTGCAAACAGAGTGTGTTAGTTACGTCGCAGACGCTGAAAAAAACAAACTAGGACACACACGTATCTACAAGCCTAGTCATGCAACAATCTAACAATATTATAAAATTAGTTCTTTTGAATATATTATATCAGCTTCATAATATCAACTTGGTCGGTAAATGTGTCCTTGAAGAAAGCAGCATAATCTGTTATCCATTCATTTCGTAAAAACCCTTTCCAGATCTTTTGAAGCATTTTTATATCTCTAAATCATGTTATCAAATCAGGCACGTAACAGGTAGTCAAATGTTGAGTAAACTCATTTCGCTCTTTAGTCTTGGTGTACCATGTTGGGCCCAGGGTACTTTCAGACCATCTCTCCACCTCAGTCTCTCGGTCGCGCGGGTCTAAAGTTGTAGGGCCACAACGGTAAAACTCTCAATCTGTTATCCGTTATGCGCACTACATAACCAGCCCATCTGTATTTTCGTAACAGCGCACCATCTATAATGTCAGAGCAGGAAGTTCGACGTCTGATCTCTGGGTTGCAGATTTGGTCTCGAATGGAGATCTTCAATGTTCTTCGCTCCATCACTCGTTGGGCAACGCGGAGTTTATCTGCTTCATTTTTCCATAGGTTGCACACCTGACAACCATTTATTATGGCTGAAATAACCACACCGTTGAAGGTGTAGGTCTTAGCCTTTTCGTTTTGCATCTGTTGCAGTTTGAGATTGATATAGTTGTTGCTGAGCCAGCCCGCTGTTATTTTTCTTGAGATCTTTTTATTTATTAAATGGGAGTTCGTGATCCCTTGACCGCAGTAGATATTTTTTGTTTGTTTTGCGCTCGCCTTAATTCTATATTCCCTAAGGCGGTGTGCGTTGCACTATGTTTTTATTTTGCGCATATCGGCCCAGTGCATCCGACTTCGCCATGCATTTCATGTAAAGGTCTGCTTCCTCCTGCATTTTCTAAGGCTCTGCTTCCCCGGTGTAACGGCCGGTGCTGTGTTGGGGATCGAACCCAGCACCTTCGGGCTGTAAGCCATGTAACTTAACCACTAGCCCACGCCGTCCCCGAAGTAGATATTAGAATTTACGTTCCAGATGGGACACTCTCCAACGCGTATATCTCTTTTGGGCAGAATGTGTTGAGCGTGAACTGGATTTCTTTCTATTGATTTCTTAGACCAAATGCAACGCTTGCTCTGCTGAGCTCATTCAGGTTTTTCTGCGCTTCTTTGGCGCTTTAGCTGAGGATGACTGTGCCATCAGCGAACCTCAGATTGGTAAGAATTTTCCGTCTATGTGTTTGACCTTATCCTCCAATTCTAGGTTTTTAAAGACCTTCTCAAAGGTCGCAGCAAAGGTGACATTGTATCCCCCTGTCTGACGCCACGTTGTATCAGTATGATGATTGATCTATAGAAGAGTGTGATATCTCTGTGCATCGGCTGTTTATTTCCTCTATCAAATGAGCGTATATTTGTGAAATTTCCTGATTTTTCAAAGTATTCAAAACCGCAATTATTTCGATCCATCGACATATAACCTATTTATAGTTTGCGTGTGCATACTTGTTCAAAGGAACAAGGAACCATTACAAACGGTCCACACTAACTATCTGCTAAAAAATGTATGGCTATCAATGCAGCATCTTATACAATTGTTAGTGTTCGCCAGGTATCTTTATGAAATTGACCAATAAGAGCTGCTTATCCTTGCAGTTGTTGCGCATTCGATGTGAACTACATATGTTCTACATAGCACAAACGTCAGGAGAACCGTTTGGCTGACACGGATTTATTTCTAGCAGCGATGACGATAGTGATTGCACCTTGAATAACCTCTACTTGTCGGGACTGATCGTTTTGCTACTTGTCCAACGTAGCTCGGGACAAGAGAGTGAGGCAGACGATCTGAGAATGTTCGTGCTAACTATAATCCAACTACAGCGCAAGCTACATCATCAAGACAAAAAAAACAACACAAAAATAATCATGGCGACATCGTCTTTTCCGATGGGCGACTAACATATTTTTTGATCTATTCGCTCTTTTCCAGTGAATGCCAAGTTCAGGTGATTCAGTTCATCTACAGGTTCGACCAGAAGACCCTTCCGTCCATCGGTTCTGGTATTCCTCTTTGAAGTTGTGTTGAAGCGTTTGTATTTTTATCTGCATGTTTGCCGGTGTGTTTATTTCAAACATGCTTGCTCCTAGTTTCACTTGTCTGTCTGCTTCCTCATTGCCTGGTATGACTATATATCAGAGAATCTACTGTGGAATCACTTGTATGCTGTGTGTTGTATCTCATGTCAGGCAGCTTTGTAAATTCTTTGTTTTTAGTTTGCAGGTATGTTTCTAGTACTTGTAGTGTTATTCTAAAATCTGTGGAAATTACCATATCGGATGGTTTTCGCTTTTTTGCTGGAACTGTTTGAGTATTACCTGAAGGTGGTGTTTATTGCTGTGTGGTACTATATATAGACGCGGTAAATTGCATACATATATATGATGAAATGAAGTTCAACAATTCATCCTCTACATCAATGTCTACTATGGTACTACTTTACTTATTTATATATACAGACATACATGCCGATAGGTAGACAGACACACGCACAGCCAGACAGACATATATATATATAGATAGATAGATACATTGACAGACAGACGGAGAGACAGAAGGACAGACAGAAGGACAGACAGACAGACACACAGACAGACACACAGACAGACACACAGACAGACACACAAACAGGCAGACACACAGACAGACAGACAGATAGACAGACAGACAGACAGATAAATAGATAGATAGATAGATAGATATATAGATAGATAGATAGATAGATAGATAGATAGATAGATAGATAGATAGATAGATAGATAGATAGATAGATAGATAGATAGATAATAGATAGGTAGGTAGGTAGATAGATAGATAGATATATAGATAGATAGATATATAGATAGATAGATAGATAGATAGATAGATAGATAGATAGATAGATAAATAGATAGATAGATAGATAGATAGATTTTTCAATGTTTGCCTCATATTAGAGGAGACACAAAGCTTGCAATCTCACAACGACTCTCCTACGTTCTATCAATGAAGTACATACCAGAACATAAGTATTCACGTGTTATCAAGGCAGGCTGCTCTGAGCTTCTGAAGACGTTCATTTCCCTCTGCTAAACACCTTCAGAAGCGGTATCTCACTAACTCGATACTAGGCCGTATAGGGCAAGTGTCATTGACACTATCCCTGCCCACTTGCTGGCCTTAGATTTCAAGTACCTGGGTTGATTTTAAGATTGTCAAAGAGAGAGAAAGAGAGAGAGAGAGAGAGAGAGAGAGAGAAAGCTAAAGAGAGGTAGAGAGAACTGTCTTGAGCATTTATTTTCTCGATCGATTGCTACTGTGCTAGAGCGAGGTAATTCATTCCAAGGCCCGTGCTACAACAGCCATCGATAAATGATTTTATTTTTAATGATTTTGCGTAAGAAGGTTGTTAATGCAACAAATTGTTGTTTTAAATAAACATATTTATTCTATTGTACAGATTATGTCCGTATTTGAGTAACAGAGTAATAAGCATGGCAAGAGAACAGGTTTCATTCCTCGGCAGCGACACCCGTCTATCAAGCTGTAAATGGGGAACTAAATAATGAAAAGACCTGGTTACGTTAGCTAATAGTGTGATGAGACGCAATCCAAGTACGTCTCAAACCCATCAACTCCGACTTCGTTGTCTGTTATGGATTTGCCTTTTTCTTTATGTGTGTGTATGTGTGTGTTTTTACTTAGAACGTGAGAAAATATAATACAAGTCAATGTTAATATTAGAAATGAAAAAGAAGGAAAACAACAATATATTTGTATATACGAGACATTCAGTTTTCAATGTGGTGTTAAACAAGGCTGCGACCTGGCCCCAACACTTTTCGGAATCTTCTTTGTGCTGCTACTTAAGCACGCATTTGGTAATCCAACAGAAGGGATTTACAGTCATACTAGTTGAGATGGCCGTCTGTTTAATATTGCGAGACTCAAAGCTAAAAGATCAGGGAAGTTACTGCCAGTGACTTGATATTTGCTGATAACGCTGCAATTGTCACTCACAGTCATCTTGAACTCCAGAGATTGATAGATCGCTTCCCACAGGCGTGCAAAGATTTCGGTCTCACAATAAGCCTGAATAAAACACGTGTTTGGACAAGACGTAGATATCACCCATACCATCACTATCGATAACTACAAACTGGCAACTGTGGACCAGTTCACGTAACTGAGGTCCCTCATCAAGGATAAGCTCTCCCTTGCACCCGAAATAGACAATCGCATTGGCAGGGCTGCTACCATATTTTCTCGACTCAAAACACGTGTCTGGGAAAACCCCAAACTTACAGCCAAGACAAAGGTCATGGTCTACAATGCATGTGTCGTCAATGCGCTTCTATACGGCAGCGAAACGTGGACAACCTTTGCCAAATAAGAACATAGGCTCAACACCTTTGACCTACGGTATCTGAGATCCATTCTTGGCATCTCATGGAGCGACACATGCGGAGGTTCATTCTCGTACCGGTCTTCCAGGTATCTACACCCTCCTTCACCGGTCTTGCAAGTATCTACACCCTTCTTCGCCAACGAAGACTGCGATGGCTTGGCCATGTTCGTGTCATGGAAGGCGGTAGCATCCCCAAAGATATTCTCTATGCGCAGTTAGCGTGGGGAAAAGAACAGCTGGACGACCACATCTGCAGCTCAAAGACACATGTAAGTGGGACATGAAGGTTCTGGATATGGATATTGGGAAGACATAGCAGCAAAACCGATCCGAATAGAAATACAACCTGAAGAGTCATCTCAGGCTAGACAAAAATACGCTCATGCAATAGAGAGAAGTGAAGAGACACCGCGGAAAGGAAAAGGAAAATCCAAAACTCAGTAGATGGTTAGGAGGCTTCGTGGGCTAGTGGTTAAGTGACAAAGCTCACAAGCCAAAAGTTCTGGGTTCACTACCCAATCACAGCATCGGCCGTTAATCGGGGTTAGCAAACCCTTAGAAAATGCAGGAGCAAGCAGACCCTTACAAAAACTGCCTGCTGAAGTCGGATGCACTGGACCGACAAGCGCAGAATAAACACAATGTGCAACGCACACCGCCTTGGGGAATAGAGAAAGAAGGCGATCACAAAAAAAAGGAAAGAGTTGTTTTTCAGTCGTATTAACCTATACTCAGACAAGACTAAAAGTAACTACTACTACTACTACTACTACTACTATTATTATTATTACTACTACTATAACTACTACTGCTACTACTATGGCGTACATTAAACTGTGAACAAATGTGAACGAATTATCACTGTTAATGTTTTAGTTATAGCAGAAAAAATTGAAGACAGTAGTATACATCTAAAATTCCCCCCTTCACTTGATATCTGCAATGTGAAGCATACATAGGTCACCAATCGAACAGGTCCGTTTTAATGTAAGTCTGTTTCCATGTCTTGTATTTGTAATTATGGACCCGTTCGATTCAATGTGAAGCAGGACTTTTAACTGCTGTTGATCATTTGACAAGAAGCATCTATCTGAGCTTTTGCTGTCACGTCAGGTCATCCCGTACTCGGTAAGGTCGTTGGGGCACACATTAAGACATCCTTACAACACCACGCCACCCTTCTCTGTCAGCGGCCGCTGCCTGTGCCTCTTCTGGTCGGAGAATGGTCTATTCTGTTATGTTGTCCTCCCACCTCTTTTTGGGACGGCCTCTTCGTCGTCCGCCTTGCACCATTCCGTGGAGGATCGTATTTTCAGGACCATTTGATTGTGGTTGTGTTATCATGGGTGAATCTTGGGCGGTTGTCTCTTGGTGGAGCCCATCTTCTCTCCAAGCCGGTGCGGGCCAACATCTGCATTTGACCTGGAGGATCCCATCTCCCCAGGCGAGCCATTGCCTCGTTTGCCTACAGCCTGTCGGCCATAGTTTCCCAATGTACACCCCTTGGAAGTGAGGTTGACTTGTGTGTTCACTTTATCGGCAGGCTACTCATTTCACTTTTCGCCCCTCAGAAGAAGAGCTAGCCGACCCCGACATCGGTGGGTTGCAATGCCGAGCGCAAACATACCGTTGTACACCTTTTGCTGTAACTGGTTATAAAGGCAATATTATTGTTTTACACGATGAGGCTGCTAGCTCCACGCATAGCTCTCTTTAATCATCGTTATTCAAGGCATGATGAGAAGCTGACAGTTGGCTTATTCTTTTCATCTTACCTACCACTGAAGACCAAATATACACTTAGATAATGAAAAATAACCAACGAAACAAGAAATGGCCTTCATAGTTCATACAAACCACATTATTTATTTATTTATTACAGGATTGCGAAACAGTAAATTTGGCACACCTTACTATTCTTCTCTTCTTTCTTGTTTGTCCTGTTTGTCCATTTCAGTGTTATGTTATGAAATGGTTTATGACCGGGCCCTAGTATGTGCTTCGTAAATGGGGAGTTTCACTGCTTCTGTTATTTCTATCCATCTTCTGCGTAAGTGGCCTCTGGCTGGCGCTGTATCCATTGTATCTGTATTGCGTTGTTTTCTGAATGATACTTATCTGGTGTTTGGCGTATCACATGGTTGAATGAACCATCTGGTTTGCTCTTGATGAGGTCTAGCATTGGTGCTGTATATACTTCTCTCCTAATATCTTCGTTTCTGATTCTATCAATTCTTGTTACTCCAAGCACTCTGCGCGAGTATTCCATCTATGTTGTTACGATGTGTCTTTTATCTTTGTTTATTAATGTCCAATTCTGGCACTGATAGCACACTGTGGGTTGGAATTTTGTGTTGTGTAGCGTTCTTTCTGTATCCATTGTCATGTGCTTACATTGTAATATTCGGGACATTTGCGCAATGATTTCATTTCCTTTATTACATGTTTTGAATTTCGTTGTCGCATTTGCTGTTAGCTGAGATTATGTTTCCTAAGTAAGTGAAATTTTTCACCGGTTTTACTTGTTGGTTTTGTATAAATATAGTTGTTTCTTTTTTGTTCATGCAATCGTCATAACTTCAGTTTTCTCTATGTTAATGTTCATAGTATAATCCGTACAGACCTCATTAAGATTGTTGATATGTTCCTGCACTTGTTCTTCAGAGGTTGCTGTTAGTGATGGTCATCAGCAAAGGGCCGGCCATTTCAGGACATTGTTTCATTCACAAATGTTTATTTTACTATTCAAAATATATTTAAAAAAACACTAAATGAGATGGGATTTTGAAAGCGAGTTATTATTGCACTAATGCACTAACTTCGTCTCTTATTACTCTACGTAATTTCCACAAATATTGAAACACTTATCCTATTGCTTAGTCAGTATATCAAAATTTGCACCATATAAATCTATGGTCTGATGTCTGAGCCATATTTATACTTCACCTTCAGGTACTTCGTCATTCGTGAAACGTCTCCCGCCAAGGTCGGATCACGCATTATGATGTGTGCTAAACCTTGTGAGCACCATAGACAAGTACGCTACACTGTTTATCGTTGCTCGCCTGTCAGCTCGAATCATCTTGCCCACCCCTCGCACAGACGCGTCTGTTTAAATTTGAATAGTCTCTGCAGGTCGGGCTTCATCAGCAATTTGTGAGTGTCCTTGAGAAAATGTATCGATACAGTTGTGCACCCATTGACCCTTCTCATCGTAAACAGGAAGTATTTCCCTATGAATATCCTTTGCAGAAAATACTTCCCTCACCTCAATCCCCCCTCCCCTCCTACCCCCTTCCCCCTTTTTCTATCTCCCCAAAAATTGCGCAACAGAGCCAGTTGCTCTTTGATTGTACAGTCTGTGCGATCGGACGCCATTTTGTATGTGTCCTGCGCACGCGCATACGACACCTAGCGTCTGCTACTTATAATAATCACAAAACTGGATGCTGTTTTCTGTTCCTAATTGTACCTTTGGAAAGTACTAACTACATTTTGTAGCTATTCCATATCAGTTTGTAACAACCTTACTGACTAATCCTATGTGTGTGTTTGTTTGTGTATGTGTGTGTTTGTTTGTGTATGTGTGTAACGTTTAAGGACGTGTGTAAATATAAGAATGTGTGTCAGTCGACAGATTCTATCTTCTCCATCATAAAAGCCACCTTCAAAGACAATTGTATTCCACTTGGCTTTCTGAACGAGATCTGAATGTTTCCTTTGGCCGTAGTATTACGTATGTCTTCTACCATTTCATATTTGCGGCCGTCTTCCAGAGATCCGCCCATGAGAACCAATTTATCTTGACCTTATTCTTCCATCGCTCTTAGTCTTTTGTTATTCCGTTTTTTTTCCCTCTTTTCTCTTCCTCTGTGGGTTCTACTCCATGTTTCAGTTGTAGCAATACAAAATCAAAATAATACTAAATCACGCTTGAACCAACTGCAAGCAAAGAAGAGTGTGTATGCAGTAGGCCACTTTATCATATAAACATTATTGCCACTCCGCAAATGATTGTAATCAGCAAACTCATCTCATAACTGCTGGTTAAGCTATCCAGTGGTCGACCTACGCTTCCCAAATGAACAACGGGAGTGATGTTGTTGTTGTTGTTGAGTGCCAACAATGAGTACGATTACTCTTTTGTGCGCCCTAAAATGGCATCTTCTGACGCAACAATATGCGCCTCACTCGGTCTTGAAAGATCTTTCGTAAAATTCGCGTCCTTCTTTACACATCGTTGTCCGGCTCTTCTCTGTTGTCTTCGACACACTTTTGTCATCATACACTGCCTGCATTGTGGGATGGATATCAAATGGTTCACATCCTTCAGCTGTTAGAAACCGAATCACCGCTCGCTGATCACCTCTAGATGGATTCCGGTTTCCTCCTCGCCATATTTTCAACGGTCTGCTGACGAAACTATGAGTCGGAGGATAATGAAATTTTGCAAATTTGACGGTCGGTATGTGCTGTTTACAATAGAAGTGACGTCGTCATGCGCATCATTCGTTTGTTCACTTGGTACAGTTAGGTCCATTTTCATTTCACCACGCGTCGTATATACATAGAGAAAGAATGAGATGGTTAATGAGGGAGAGAGAGACAAACAGACAAAACGGAAGACAGAAATAGTGAGGGTGAAGAAAGTTGGAGAAACAATATGGCGAAAAGACAATTTAGGCCCGGAAAGGAGGGAATAAAGAACCACGGAAGGAAGAAGGAAGATCAAATTATGAATGAGAATAAGCAAAACGAACAAAGAAAGACAAATGTAACTGATGGAGGAAACATTAGCAGGTAGGGGCGAGATGTAGATGCGTAAATAGATCAAGAAAAAACGGAGATGTTTCAGGAAAGGGGTCAAGAGGTCAAGGCTGTTAAGGGGCGTGAGAATACAAGTGAAGCTGGACTTAATATTGGCCGGGATAATGAACAATACATTCTTCTCTTCAGTGCTGGCGAGGTTCGGCCAGGAATTTGTGTCCGTTGTAGGAGGTATGGCACAGGTTGGGAAGAAGGGTATAAACATTGTCGGGGGTGGATATTTTGGAGTCGCTGGACGGAAAGAGGTAAGGGGGCATTGGAGATAGAGAAAATAAACAGATTAAGAAATAAGGTGGGAGGAGGATAAGGCGTTGAGGGATGTTTTGTGAGGACAGCAGCGGGGATGAGACGAAGAGGATGGGGAACGTAAAGAGGGGAAACAGCTGTGGAACTGACAAGAGGTTTGAGAGAAAAAGACAAGAGAAGTAAGGCGAGAAGAAGTAGGAGATGATGGCGGGAAGAGAAAGAAAGTGAGAGAAGAGAAAGAAGAATTAAGATCTACAGGAAGAAATCAGTATGTTGGAGGTTGCAAAGAATGTTTGTGTGTGTACGATATGTCTATTTGACAAGTGTGAACTATGCAGAGCATGAACGATATCGTGTGCACCAGAACACTTTCGCTGGAATTGAGTAATAGAGTTCCTAGATGCTATGTGGAATCAGTACTGATGTACACCACAAAGATCGTTAGAGACGACGGAGATGTGGTTTAACACAGGAATGTTTCAAATACCATGGACTGCAAAGAAAACTAATGATGCGGTTTTTGAAGAAGCACAGACACAAAAACAGCTCATTGCAAAAACAAGCAGTCATTCTTTTTCGGGAGTGGTATGACAAAAGGTGATTTGGAACATACTGTGACAACTAGTAAAAAACAGAGAAAAGAGATAGAGAGTTGATAAACAACACACGTTATAGGTAAAAGGATAACACAACGGTCAAGACACATGATGATGATGATAATGAATTTCTATGTACAATATATATACACACACACACTTTGTTGCTTCTTTTTTACAATGGGTCCTCAAGCATTGCTTGAAAGAGCTCCGTACTATTCATTCCGTTGTTTTTTTCTTGGCATGGCACCAGATAAGACCACGGTCTTTTATAGACTCTCTTGTGTTGTCAGCGGGCTTTAGGCCATCTGATATATATATATATCGAACATAGAAATTCATCATCATGTGTCTTGGCCGTTGGTGTTATCCTTTTACCTATAACGTGTGTTGTTTATCAACTCTCTATCTCTTTTCTCTGTTTTTTACTAGTTGTCACAGTATGTTCCAAATCACCTCTTGTCTTTTTTTTGTTTGCTTAGATGTTTGCCTCACTAGTTTCTACTGGCGGAGGCGCGCCCATTCCACCCCAGACCGTAGTCCATTGGGCGATATCAGGACGCATAAACAAGAAAAAGAATGACTGATTGTTTTTGCAATGAGCTGTTTTTGTGTCTGTGCTTCTTCAAATACCGCATCATTACAAACGGAAGAGATGAATAGCAACATTGCTTGAGGGCCGCAGATTACAGACAGAGTTCGTGCGCTGACATGATCAAGAGAGAGAAAAGGGGAACGATTCCAGGATCGAGTGAGGGGGCAGGGGCGGAGAGTCTCTAGCGATATTTAAACATTCATAAAGATGAAACAGAGGTAGGGAGGTTGAACTCTTTCATTGAACTTTGACCCTGATTTATTTAATCGTAAAACGGGGGTAGAGGAGACGTAAATTGGTAGGGATGGAATCTGTCTATGTAAATATAGGGGTGAAAGGTCGGACAACGTGTAAAACCAATTGCTGAATAGAGAATGAAAGGATGTGGCCTCTGCGGTTGGACGGCGATTACCTCCACCAGAAAAGAAAGAAAGAAAATGAAGTCTCCTATCAGAAACTGCCGTCGGGGATAAGGTGTTAGAGGCTTCCGTGTACTAATCCCCAGCTTGTGTGAGATGGAGTGGCCAGTTCGCTTCCTCGCTGCCTTTCTTTCCCTAACTGTGGGTCATTAACTATTTACAATGCAGATAAAGACAGCTGTGTCGACTGAAGCGTGCCGGTAGCAGGAATTGAACCCAATACCTCTTTTATGAAAAGCGAGCCCTCCCCCCTTATTCTAATCAGACCCCGTACCTCCAAAAACATGCAAACAACCATTTATAGAACAAGAGGAAGTTAGAGAATAGCGGAGAAATGACATGATTTATACAAATTACAATATAGGTGTAAACGACACACAGCGAGCCATAACAGAACGGCGTTATAGAAGTTTCGAACATTTTATCTGGTGCTGAGAATGCAACACAGTGAATAAGCTGATAGCAGATAGGGACTCATAACTGAATGCTTGTTTCAGAGTCAGCGAACCATATCTGGCCACCAAGAATCTTTACGCATTTGGATCGCAGTTGGAAGGCAAACCCGCCACTCTAAGGACCCAGCTGAAACATGATGTGGTGAGGTTATATATAGTAGTGACCCGATAATTGGCTTGGAGTACAACGATCAGTCAATCAATATAAGACATAACAATAACATTCGTTACTCGAAGTGATTGCTTCTTTGAGGATAACATATCAGGGAGAGTACGCTTCTTTCAACTACAGACATAACCATATTGAATAAATCATATCATGATAGGGATCCGCGTAGCGCAGTGGTTAGCGTGCTGGCTTCTCATCTGAGTGGTCCTGGGTTCATTCCCCAGTTGAGGCGATGGTGTTTTTTCAGACCGCAATGGCTCCCGGGTCGACCCAGCCTTAAATGGGTACCGGTTCAGTCCGGGAAGTAAAAGCGACGAGGTAGAGGAGATGGCTACCGCCCTCATATAGCGGAGACTTTGAAATGTGAGATCGCTAACACCTCACACCCCTACGGCAGTAATGCTATGGGTTACTTAACTATCGTGATAGGTTAAGATCTTTCTTTCAATTCCATAGCGCTGCTCCCCAATCGGAAGAGCATTGGTCCATATGAACGCCATGTTTGTTTTTTTTTAAAGAAAACACGCACTTTCAATCACATGACGTTTTTTGTTAGCATTAGATGAGGTCGTGTCACACAATGTTCAGACACAGGTGTTAAATGATTGTACAGCGTTAGATGAGGTCGTGTCACACAATGTTCGGACACAGCTGTTAAATGATTGTACAGCGTTAGATGAGGTCGTGTCACACAATGTTCGGACACAGCTGTTAAATGATTGTACAGCGTTAGATGAGGTCGTGTCACACAATGTTCGGACACAGCTGTTAAATGATTGTACAGCGTTAAAAAATACTTACTTGTATGAACAGGTGATTTAGGTCCAGCAGACGACTGGACTATCATGTGAATCCCGTGTAGTGACGTGATGTTTATATTGTGATTTTCATTTCGTGATGTGATTCCCCTGTTGTGGTTGTATTCTCATGCTGTGATGTGATTCTCATGTTATGATATGATTCTCTTGTTGTGATGTGATTCTCTTGTTATGATGTGATTCTCATGATATAATGCGATTCTCATGTTATTATGTGATTCTTTGAGTTCTGATTCTCACGTTGTTATGTGAATCTCTTGTGATGTGATTCTGTTGTTGTGATATGATTCTCTTGTGATGTGATTTTCTTGTTGTACTGTGATTGTCGTGTGATGTAATTCTCTTGTTGTGATGTGATTCTCATGTTGTGATGTGATTCTCACGTTGTGATATGATTGTCATGTTATATTGTGATTCTCGTGTGATGTGATTCTCATGATATGATGGGATTCTATTTTTGTGATGTGATTTCCTTGCGATCTGATTCTCATATTATGATGTGATTCTCATGTTGCGATTCTCCTTCGATGTTATTCACCTATTGTGATGGGATTCTCTTCTGGTGTGATTCTTCTGGTGTGATTCTAATGCTGTGAGTTTCTTGTGATTGTTATGTTGTTGTTTGTTATCCTTCTTTAACACATACACTCCTGTCAATCATAATCTGTTTGGTTATATAAGAGCGAGTTATTCCTCACTTTTGAGCGGCACTAACAAGCACTTAGCCCGGGACAGGTAAAACCAAGAGTGTTGTGATTTTCATGTTTTGGTTCATCTCTTAATGAACGAGCGGGATTTAGATGAAAATCTTAACAATCGATTAGAAATGAGAAGAACCATGCCTTTGTATCTTTACTTGTTAATATGGTTGCTAACGATGGCAAGAGGGTCTGGCCGTGCCACCAGGGCGCAGATGATCAACACGACGTCATAGGTGCAGTTAACAGACTGCTGACCATGACTGACACGCGCGAAAGAGGAGCAGCGTTGTGTTATCCATTTTTTGAGCAGCAAAGGCGCGAACATAATATAAATTCATCGACAAATAAATGTCAGCACACTGATGCATGCCTTTCACTCCAGCAAGTGTACGAGTGGAGTAGGAAGTTCCAAAATGGCGTGATTTCTGTGACAACAGACTGTTCATGACCGGGTCAAGCACATCGAGTAGTGACCCAAAAGTCGTTTGCAGCCTTTGCGCTCCTCTTTAAGAAACATCACTGATTGACTGTGGATGAAATTGTCGAACATCTGGACATCAGCCTATGTTCAGCACACTCATGATGTGCTGCAGTACCACATCGTGTCTGCAAGGTGGGTGCCACAAGAGCTTACTCCGGAATTGAAACAACGACGCGTTGATGCCTGTTAGGAACCTTTTCTGCACTTAGAAGCAGAAGGTGATGTATTCCTAGCAAGAATTGTTACTGGAGATGAATCCTGGATCCACTACCACGAGCCTGAAACGAAGAGAGCGAGCAAGGAATGACGCCATCCCTCCTTGCCGAAACTGTATTTTTCACAACGAAGAATCTACAGTAAAGGTTAAGCTGAGTCTTCTTTCGGATGAACGAGGAGTTATTTTAGAGTACTATATGTCCAGGAGGAACATTGCCACCATTGCCACGTATATCAAGTCTCATGAATCATCTTTGACCCGCAATAAAATCCAAACGACGCGGACTTCTCGGTAGAGGAGTGATTTAGCAACATAGCATTGTTCGACCCTATACTGGCAGTGCAGCAGCTGCAACAATCAAGGACCTCCACTTTCAGTGTCTACCACATCCGTCGTGTTCGAGTGATTTCTATGTCGTTGGGAGACTAAAAGAGACATTGGGAGGAAAGACTTTCAAGTTCGACGAAGAGAGCCAGAAACTATTGCATGAGTGCACTCGCGACCAAGATAGTTTTTTCCCACAAGATTCCATGCACTTTATAGGCGCTAGGGGACTTGTATGGAACGAAATGGGGACTATGTCGACAAATGATGCAGTTGTGTTTCACTTTTTCAGAATATATTTACCAAAAAATGTTTCCAATGTTTTTAATTTGAAGTCCCCACATAGTTCTGGTGTTGAAGGAGAAATGTTGATAGAAAAAGATGGGACGATTTGACTAACGTCTGGTGAAACAAAACACACTGATCAAACAGTGTTAGCTAGGGTCAGGACAAGTATACTGGCCGGGACCGTCACCTGACCTCCTCATTGGTCGTCATGGAAACGGGCTGTTATTGTCAAGGACAACAGTCTGGCTAACAAGGTGAGGTTCGATGTGATCCCCGTAGTAGTGAGTGACACGCAGATGAAGCCAATCATTGCACAACAGACTGGTGGATCCCGGTCCACTTCATCAGCAATCTCGGGATGTCAGGAAAGCTACTACATTCTGCCAGAAGTTCCGTTACACTGTGGGTATTAGCAACCAATAAAAGCATCCATATAAAAAGATGCGATGTTATTGATGGCAGGTTTGAGTGTTGATGGGTGAGAAGGGAGATATGAAAATGAAATGGGGGGGTTGGGGGTATTAAGGTGTTAAATATTGAAAGACTCCTGCAGTCAGTGGTAAGAATTGGTTGCCCGCTCGTCATGCTCGTACATTCTTTCCACTTTTTTCCTGACGGAGAAATATTTTAAGGTCAAAGGTCACAACAGCAGGTTTCAATGAAATTCTTGTATTTCCAGTCGGTTCTTCCTCTTCTCCTGCCTCGTTGATTTTCAGACCTCGACTTCAATTACTCTAACGGAGGCAGCAGTCGACTTGAGGTTCTGTGCACTCCCGTACAGCCTCTCGTGGAAAGACACTGGCTGTTGCCAAATGCTACTTCGTTTATCGGTATACGCTCGACAGGACTGCTGAGCCTCTGGAGTGGGTCTGCATGCGGGGAGGGGGAAGGGGAGGGGCAGGCGAGGTAGAGGGGTGAGGGAGAGAACTGTATCTTCATGCATGTCGAAAAGGTGCTTAAATACAGTTGTGCATGGTAATAGCTACCTCATCCGTAAAAGTAATCGTTACAAAGGCTGCAAATGCACGAAAAGTGTTTAGTGCAGACTTTCTAAATGAGGTCAATCATCTGTCATGGCGGCCTTATGCTTTAGCTGGCACGAGAATGACACAAGACCTGGAAGAAAGATTCTACTCTCTGACACTCTTATGTCGCCGGCTTGATAATGAAGAAAATGAAGAGAAAATAAGACATTTTCTGGTGGTAGTTTCAGTGTGGGTGGCAAAGAGCACCCGAGGTGGCGTTAATGAGAAATAGTCGTGGAGTGAAAATAGAAAATTCAAAAAATAAAACAAAAAAGATATCATCATCATGTGGCATGTCCTTTGAAGAACGTCGCTCTCATCACAGTCTGTCTGGAAGAAACTCGTTCCCTTGCCAAAACTCCAGCCTCCGCCACAGTCAAACTCAGGCATTCCTGGATATCTTGGTGCCATCGTCTTCTTGGTCTACCCCTTCCTCTTTTGCCTGGCACCATACCTTCCATCACCGTTCTCTCAAGACCGTTGTGTTTCTTGATGTGACCAAAGTACTTGCATTTTCTAGCCAAAATGGAATTGATAAACCAGTTCTCTTCTATGCTCAACTCTTGCCGAATGTCTGCATTTGTTTTTTTCTCTGTCCAGGGTATTCTGAGGATCTTTCTGTAACATTTTGACTCGAAGGATTCGATTCTTTGTCTAGAAGTTTTGGTAATCGTCCATGATTCACAGCCATAAGCTGCCACAGGAAAAACACAGGCTATAAAGACTTTTACTTTTATTATTTTGTTGGTGCCCTGCCATAATTTCTTCAGGCTGTTCAGTCTCTGCATCCCCATAGCTAGTCTTCTTCTGATTTCTTTCGAGCAGTCTCCATTTTTGTCAATTCTGGAGCCCAGATATTCAAAATGTGTGACCTGATCTATTTCCTCACCACCCACTGTAAATTTATGTTGACATTGTGTTTTGCCGGTGGTCATTATCTTTGTTTTATTTATGTTTATAAACAGGTTTTGATCTTTACTATGTCCATCAACGGCTGAAAGTAGCTGCTCTAGCCATTCTGCACTTCTTGATAGTATCACTGTGTCATCTGCGTATCGTAGCTATGGAATCTCGTACCCCCAATCGTAAATGGGTCGAAACTTTCAATGTTCTCATCTTCTCGCACATTTCTCAAAAAGATATAGACAAAATAAAAACAAAGAAAAAGAGGTAGCAGAAACGAAGCGCGAATGGGAATATTTGAAAGACATTACTGTCAACATGGAGATATCGAAAGATTGCTATCTTATAGCGGGGATGGAGATTGAAGGGGGTGGGGGGCGATGGAGGGCATGGGGAGGAGGGGGGGGGCGGTGAAATAAAATACTGTGTAGCACCTGCGAGATGTAAAATGAGTGAAGAATAGACAAACTGCAACCTGTTAAGCATGCTTTATAAGGCCGTTACAAAATACCACGAATTAGGCTAGCAACCTCATCATGCAGAACCATTGCTACAGAGCTGACGAGAAGTTCACAACCCAAGTTTGCCATGTTCGGATTTTCCAAATGGCAAGGTCGTACGCTTAATTTGATGTATATCCGTTTAAAAATACATGCTGAGGTCCGGTGCACTAGGTCACTAGACATGAAATTTAGTACCGAGCACATCATGTTAAAAAAAGAAAAAACCGAAGCACGGGAAAAGACAAAAAATCACTGGTACAGAAAGCACTATTGTAAATGGTCAAATATAGACTTCCTGTTAGGTAACAGGTGTAGTTTAAACCGTATACTTCAAGTGGAACAGACAAATTAATACAGGAAGAGGAACTTGAAAAATATAGGTGAAATAAAACAGATTCAAGAAGACAGCTCACGGAATCGGAAATATGAAGGATAAGATAGAAAGTAATGCATTTTAGAGGAAGCTAACAATGTCTGCGGATGAAACACGAAAATGGGATCAAGATGCTGAGCAGCGCATGAGTTGCAGTGGTCAGCGACTCATAGCTGACTGCTAGCGTCAGGGCCAGCGAACCAGATCTGCCAAGACCCTTCTACACCTCCACGCGGTTATCCTGGACAACAGGCTGCTGCAGGGCAGACTGGCTAAGGAGAAGGGATCGAAGAGGGATTGCTAATCCGGTACTCAAAAAATGCTTGCTGAAGTCGGATGTGTTGGACCGAAAGGTGAACATATCGCAGTCAAGCTGCAAACTACGACACAACGCTTTCCGTTCTCTGGACTACATTCTGCTACTTAAGCCATTTCAGGGTTTGGAAGTGGGAGATTGAGAACGAACGAAGCCAAGCCAAGCCAAACACAAAACTATTTTAACTGTAATAACAAGGGAAGAAATGATAGATTGTAGACACGAGAGTTGAAGTAGATTGTTTGTAAATTGTATGATCACCGCCACATGTTCGCTGTTTGGATTATCTATTATTAATCCTTAGTCGACCTGCCCTTCTACAGAGACAGATGCCCCAGTCCAGGTCCCAGCTCTGGAATGAGCTGGATGTAACTAGGATGAGGATTTTCTGCTTAGCAGCTTATTTCTTCGCTGTGTTGGGACAAGTGATGCCCAACCGATGTTGAAGTCCATATTAATAGACAATCCTTCGGGGTCAGCAAACCATAGCTAACCAAGACAATATTCCACCTGTAAGTGGAAATAGGCTGCACTCCCGTAGTCTGGTTAAGAAAATAGTAATATACGAGGGCAAGAAACATGAACTCAAAAATGTAGTAATGAATCAGAATGTGTCGAGCCGAAAGACACAAATATCGCAGCCTCGATGTAAGATACGACAAAACATTCTTTTCGAGACGAACGCAAGAATGAATAAGAAAAATAAATTGTATCCAACACAAAAATAAAAGTATGTCACTCCAATGTAAAGTGAGTTCTTTTGTAAGGTTCTAAAAAGCTAAAAAGGTACATAATTGTATATATGGATGCATGCGCAGAATAGAGAGATTGAAATAGTAAGAGAAAATATCTGATGTGAAACTGTTAAAAGATCCAGACTTAAAGCGTGGAACATAACGTAGAGAGATGGCCTGGTGTGGATAGGACACACATTAAGGAAACCCGCTGATATCATTATTAGACAGTTTCTGTTCTTTAAGTTGCAGCAGATAAAAACTTTCATGGAGAAGAAAGTTGGGAATAAGTATTCGGCAAACAGGGAAGACGACGCACAGAGCTAAAACAGATGGCCTAGAACAGGAAGAATTGGCCTGCATTTGTGGAAGACGTCTGCTCTACGTCAACAGTTGCAAACAGAAGCAAAGAAACAGTGCTAGTACTTGTGTCTTCAACAATGATAAGGAAGACCCTTGTTATAACAAACGCTGTTCGTGTTTCAGATTGGTGAAAAACTTTGTACTTGGCTTTAAGTATTGTGCATTATGTGTCTTAGTTCTAGTGAACAGAGCTACTGTTTGTGTCTCAGAATGGTGAAAAACTTTGTTCTTGGCTTTAAATATTGTGCATTATGTGTCTTTGTTCTAGTAAACAGAACCGTTGTTCGTGTCTTAGATTGGTGAAAAGCTTTGTGATTGGCCTTTAAGTATTGTGTATTAAGTGTCTTTGTTCTAGAACCACTGAAATTTACGAAACGATTTGTGAAAGCATCTAATACTCTAATATATGCATGCCTGGCAAGCAGGTTTATATGAATTCAGTAACCTACGCATGCTGACGTTTTCACCTAATTAGGCTTCAGTCAAACGATAACAGCCTAAACAATAATAGCAAAATAATTCTAGTGTTTAACAACACTGACATGCTGCAACAGTTATTTACGCGTAAAATATATCAGCAACAGAAAGTGGTTCCAAGAAATTGGCGTGTATTTGAGATAAGCTTTTAATTCTCACATAAAATTTTATAACCTCTGACATGAAAAGACCCCATTCGTCCGGATTATGACGTGACACTACATTCTAACGAGGAAGTGAACGAGATCCTAGTTTATAATTCTTTATTGTTATAATTGTCTTGGACATATTCAATCTCTAAGCATTTGATGGAAATCATTTAGGAGAAAGCAAAATTGGTACATCAAACGGCCAGCGGAATTCCGTGTTGTTTGGTGTTTATGGAAAGGTACTTAGATGATATTATTTGACACATACAACGAACAAAAGCAGCTATTATGGTGCGGAGAGAAACATTGTATTGTGCGAGGGTTGTGGATTCCGTAATATTATGTTCATGTTCAAATTCAAAATACCGAATAAGAAGGCACGTACTTCTACCATTGGTGATTCGGCTGCATGTAGCAGTAGACGGCATGTATCGACCAAGCAGGATCAAAGCACATTCATGGACACCTTTACTAATGTTCCTATCGAACGAATACGATAACGGCGAATTTATGGACACAGCACATACATACTTTTCTATCATCACATGGTTCCTGGTCTTAGACTAGTGAAAGATCTGCTCCACTGTATTCGGTTGTGGTATTCAATGTCCAATCCAGGATGCAGACATGCTCAATTAAATTAGAACGTTTAATAAACGTTACATTTTTCTTCTTTCTCAGTGTTCGTCTTGAAATAGACGTTGTGACGCTGTGTCGTAATTTACAGCGGTTCTGCGATTTGTGTGCCTTTCGGCCCAGCACATCTAGTTTTAGATGCCTTTTTGTTGGGTACCTGAATACCAAGTTTAGTACATGTATACCATCCTTCTAATAATGTTCGCTTAGATGACTCAAGCCACATCCACGACCCACTGCTGTCTCTTCTGTCTCACAACAACAACCAAATGATGATCTAGACTTTAGTGATGACTTGGCTCTTCTGTATCACAACCAAATGATGATCTAGACTTCAGTAATGACTTGGCTCTTCTGTATCACAACCAAATGATGAACTAGACTTTACTGATGACTTGGCTCTTCTGTATCACAACCAAATGATGATCTAGACTTTAGTGATGACTTGGCTCTTCTGTATCACAACGAAATGATGATCTAGACTTTACTGATGACTTGGCTTTTCTGTTTCACAACCAAATGATGATCTAGACTTTACTGATGACTTGGCTTTTTCTGTTTCACAACCAAATGATGATCTAGACTTTACTGATGACTTGGCTTTTTCTGTACCACAACCAAATGATGATCTGGACTTTACTGATGACTTGGCTTTTTCTGTACCACAACCAAATGATGATCTGGACTTTACTGATGATTTGGCTCTTCTGTATCACAACAACAATCAAATAAAAAATGGTATATGCTTTCTTAATGTCACTGAAATTAATATTTGAGGATACACAGATTTTTCTAAAACCCACAGATTATGAGAATAAAAGCACCAAACGACAATCATATTTAACTGGGAGACACAGTACTACAAAAGGAAGACCTATTCATATATCTTGCTAGTAGTATAGACATGTACTTGACATTAGCTGAATATTTGTACTTCACGTAACTGAAAACTTGAACTTGACATTAGCTGAATATTTGTACTTCCCGTAACTGAAAACTTGAACTTGACATTAGCTGAATATTTGTACTTCACGTAACTGAAAACTTGAACTTGACACTAGCTGAATATTTGTACTTCACGTAACTAAAAACATCGTACTTAACATTAGTTGAATATATGTACTTGTCCTTAACTGAAAATTTGAACTTGACATTAGCTGAATTTATGTCGTCATCTTCTATCAACTCGTGTCTGAAGACCGCGTGGGAAGGTATCATTTCCTTTCGCGTGCCAGGTGTTCAGCCGATGTTGTTGTCACTAAGTGTTTCTTCAGTGCCTCACATACACCATCTATCTATCGTTTTCTTTGTCTCCCTCTTGCTCTGAAACCATTTTGTCTTGTGTTGAAGATCCGCCCAGTTGGTATCTTTGGTTGCATTTTTCTCAGGCGTTGGAACCATTGAATTCTCTTTTTTTTCACATATACCCTGCACCGTGTTGCACATACCCTTTGTCTGATTTCTTCGTTTCGTACTTTGTTTAGCCTCGTCACACCGGCAATTTTTTTCAAGCACCACTTTTTGCATACCATGATTTTTATTTCTTGTTTCTTGGTTAGAGTCCATGCCCGGCGCTGATAGCAGAGACTTGGTGTAACAATAATATTTACCAACTGCCTCTTTGTTCCCACTGGATGTGTTTATGTCTTATAACGGTGAGAGCTGATAGGACACATTTCTTTTTGTTTTCTTGATTCCATCTCTCTATCCATCATTCCATCTTGTGTGAACACGCCACCTAAGTATTTGAATTCTTGTACCTGTTAAAGTTCTGTGCTTTTCACCTGAATATATTTTGTGTCTATTCTGCCGATTTTAATTGTCTCTGTCTATGATGTGTTAATCTTCATATTCTAACTATCACGGGTATTGGCAAGTGCATTCATTCAGATGTTCTTGGAGGTTATGTTCATCTGAATGAAAGATATTCTGATCCTCTGCGTAAAGGAGATTGTCCTCTGGTGACCTCTATGTATGCTTCAGATGTTGTTCTGCCCATATAATACCTTAATTCTTAGTCGACCTGTACTTCTACATAGGCAGATGTCCCTGTGCAGGTCCCATCTCTGGCATGAGCTGGATGTAGACGGGAGGAGAATTAACCGCTTAGCGGGCTAGGCTCGATCAGCTTATTACTCTGCTGCGGTAGGACAAGGGCCGCGGAGGGTGGTTAACAAATGTGCAAGTCCATCTTTGTAGACTCAAATAATAGAGCAAAGTAGACCTGCATCCTGTTAAGCGCCATCTTTGCTGCTATAAATAAATACCACTAAACCATGGCTGTTTTATGCTATGTCACTCAGTTAATCGCCTCTTAAGACATGCTCTCTGTGGGCAGTGGATCTATTTTTAGCCTTGTCATACACAAAGACCTCGGCGGACCACGCAGGGCCATATAATATACAATGAAGAACAGTGGTAATGGTGCACATCCCTGTCTTACCCCAGTCTTAACTAAAAACACAAAAAGTGAGCTCGCTTGGTTTTCTCACTGTACTTTGCCTATATGTATGCATTGCTCTCATATTGTCCAATAGCTGTTCCTTAATTCTATAGCTTTCTAGAACTTTCCATAGGTTGTTTGTATCCACTCGGTCAAATGCTTTCTCCTAGTCTACAAAGACGATGTTCTGTTCCTCACTGTATTCAAAACTTTGTTCACAAAAATGTGCAACCTATTCTTTATCTGAATCCAAACTATGTGCCATTCAGTTGCTTTTCGACTTGGTATTGTTCTATTGTTCATAATTTGAACGTGCATTTTACTTATATGGCTCAAATGAGATTTGCCCCTGTGTATTTCATAGTTGCTGTAGATTCTCTCTTTGTCCTTTATTTGGGAATGATTATCGATTTTTGCAAGTATTTTAAAACGTCCGTTCCTGCCCGTGCCACCATTATTATTATTGTGTGTCATATTACTTCTGTATCTCCGCAGGCAGGTTCGGCCTCTCTTGTTATATCGCCAATTCCTGGTGCACATTTCATGGACTCTTATTGATACCTTGTATGACTTATGTTGTTATGATTGGAGGTTCTGCTATCTCTCTATGTCTTGGAATGCATATTTTGTTATAATTTTTTTCAACAGTGTTCAGAAATTTATGGATATGCACTTTCCACCTAAGATTGTTATGATTTTTATTTAGTGCTGGGTTGTAATATTAATCGTTTATTAGCTTCAATGGCCGGCGTCGCGCGTTATTCATATGTTCTTCGGCAACGTGGACGATAATTGAGGCCTTCATGATAATACTAGTAATGGTGATATAATATCTTTAGCTGTGAACTTGCTGCTCTTAACAGCTTAATATGTCTCGAACAAAAGCACTTATCCTCCTCAATTGTTGTAGTAATGTACATAGTGTGTTGTATGTGGTTGGGTGTGGTGGTAGCAGCAGGTTCCACAGGTCGGTCAGGCTTGGACACAAAGTCAGGTGGTCATGGCAGAATCTGTGGTTTAGTTCACGTAGTGAAGCCAATCTATTCAGATGTTTGTTGAGAGGGGCATGGCCTGTTCTCAGATAGAATATCACTCTCTGGTCTCTTCGTTTCAGCTTCTTGGCTGGTTCCTGTGGGTCTGGTTTTGATTGGTGTTTGAAATATACTGGAGCTGTCTTGAATATGGCCCACTCCTGTCTATAGACATTTTTCTGGAATTGCTTGCAGGTCTGCAGTGTGATGCTAAGTAGTGGCTGTTGTAACATTGCCCCGCTTGTGGCCAGCATCAGCCTTCTCATTTCCTGGGACTCCAACATGGCCAGCTATCCCCCGGAGCCCCACTTTCGCTTCATACGAGATGGATAATTGGTCAATTAATTTGTAGATGTTATTAACTTCTGGAGACATTTTTGTTTTCCAAGACTTGGAGTGCAGACTTTGAGTCTGAGAAAACAACAATCTCCTCTGACCGTATAGTGCCACTTTCAAAATCATAGATTATTTGGCAGAACGCTTTTTCTATTGTTATTATTTCTGCTTGATAACTGGAACAGGTTTCTTCACATGGGCCATAGATGTAGGTGTGATCTTCTTGGTGTAGGTTATAGTATTTAATTACATCACCATATCCAGCGTTGGTTGTAGCTCCAGTGGTAGATTCATCTGTGTATACTTGAATGTTTTGTGGATAAGAGTCATAAGTTTCCAAAGCGATAGTTTTCAACAAAGATGGTAGGCCTTCCTGTCGGCAGCGAAGTCGGAGAGTTCAGTTCTTACTGTGGTGGTAGTCGCCTGCCAGCAAAGTCGTTCATCATTGATGACCGCCATACGACATCTACTCTCTGGCTGGTGATGTATATCGATATTGTTTTGCGTCATCTTTAGGAAAGATGTCTTTTTTTATTCTTTGCTTTTGGTGCTATTGTTCTACCATTTTTCTATTCTCCTACGTAGTGTCCATTTTTAAGTATCTTTCACGCATTTCCACGACAGAACGTTCTCGTCTTAAGTTTAGAGGTTCGATGTTAGAGATAATTTCACATGCATCTGTCAGCGTTGTTTTCATGGCACCGCTTATAAACTGCAGAGTGTGATTTTGTATACTGTTCAGCTTGTGTAAGAGGCTTTTCCTTGCAATGTCTTGGAGGGCTAGTGAATAGGCAATCACTGAGCGGACATTTCCAATGTATAACTGGCGTAGTGAATCTTGATCTGCCATTCCCCCTCCCCCCTCCCACAAGTAAAGAGGTACTTGATGAGTCTGAGCCTTGTGGGCTTCTCCAATCAGCTGGTCTATATGGGATTTCATAGTGAGTCTACGGTCAAGCTCAACTCCGAGGTATCCCGGGGTTTTGTCATAGGTTAATTTCACTCCCTTCATCGATATTTTTCTCTTTAATCCTTTTATTTAAGCTGAATAAGCTGAACAGTTTTCTCTACATTAATTTCAAATTTCCAAATCCGGCAATATGTAGGTAAAGATGATTGTCAGATTCATCTTCTTTTTTTGTTGATGGATTTAAGATGTTTTCTTATTGACAAAATGACCAAGTCATCCGCCAAGAGTGCCTTTTTACAGGTTATGACAACTGAGAGTTCGTTTATGTACACAAGGAATAATGTACAACTTAGCGCAGATCCCTGGGGCAGTCCTTCTTCCTAGGTCCTGTGTACCTTGGCAAGATCTCCAACCTCGGCAAGGTAGGCTTACGTATGGAGAGAATAATAATAATAATCATACTGGTAATAACAACATCCATAATAATATTAATAATAATAATAGAGAAATAGTGGACTTACCCTACAATGCACGACGAGGAAGCATAACGTTAGTTCACTTTTACTCCAGTCTTTTTGTTTGCAATGTTTTTTTTAATGACGTCTACAAGGCAGTCCAGTTCTCTGGGTGAAGGTTGCCGTTTTCAAGGTTTCCAAACAACTTTGTGGGTTGATTCGTCTCCATGGCCAATGCTCAGTACGCAATTGCTTAAGCTTAGAAGTCTTGCAGGATATGGACAGCAGTCTGTGCTACTAGCCCGCACAAACACATGGGTGATAGGGCAAATTTTAGCTTGTGAAAGTGACCATTCAATCTCATATGTCCAGTTCTCATGCAGAATATGATCATTTGCTGTGCTCAAGCAAATTCGTCACTCCTTGCTTAATTCCAATGTCATAGACTCGTTAAGGACGCAGAGCAGCGAGCAGAAAAAAAGTGTGTTCATCCAGAAATTCCCAGACAATGAAGTGCACAACTTTTACGTTGCTGTAGCTCACCACCGGAGGGCTTAAGTTGTGAAATAACGGAGGCAGGTAATGCCGCAAAGAGCTGAAAATAATTGCATTGTACGAAAAATATCAAATAGAATAATATGTGCCAATTGTAAGCCGCTTAGAGCTTCTTTTTGCTAAGTTTTTAGCCAGACGGACAAACAGTGATATGCATTTTGTGTTTTATGTATTAGATGATGGTTGATAGGATAAACCATTGATCTCACAATTTAATTTGTTTTCAAGTCTAATAGAATTATTTGTGAGATTCTTTGCAGAGGTTTATTTAGTTTTCCAAAATACTTCTGCCACAATGCCTCTTTGGCTTTCTTTATTATTCTGGTGGTATCTCTTCGTGCTGTTTTGTATTTTGCATAATTTTCTTCTGCTTTTTTTTCTTACAGAGAGATTTGTTATAGATATTTTCACTTCTTCATTCCATCACTCTGTTTTCTTTTTTTAGTTTTGCCACTTTAGGCTATTATCAGTTGCGTTCTTTAAATGCAACCAATTCGTTTCTTTGACATCTACCGATATGTTTTTGTATGCTCTATCAATCTGATCGCATACCTCTTTCTTGAAGTGTTAAATTTATAGTCTCTTTCTATTTATTACACTTTTCCCTTTGATTTTCCTAAGCCTTTGTGTGTGTTGTTTGTGGTGAGTCAAAACCTCCGACCGGTGCTGTATCGATATCTATGTTTGGTATTGCTTTGGAATCCTTGATTTATTGTCTGGTTCTCCACCTGGTTGCTAGGAAGTCAATCTTAAATGTTTGGTTGTTGTTGTTTCATCTGAATCGTGTTCTGATTTAACTAGGACGGTGTAGGAATTTGCTGTCTATGAATACAAATTCGTTTTCTGCCCACACGTGTAGCAGTTTTCCACTACTACTATTACACTCTTCGGTTTAGTCGTTCTGAGGAACAAGAATATATACAGTTCACATTATATAAGTATATGTAGTTCAAACCAACTGAATACTTGCCCCTGACATTAGCTGATTGCATGTACTTGACATTAGCTGATTATTTGTAATTGCCATTAGCTGATTATATGTACTTGATATTAGCTGATTATATATACTTGACATTAGCTGATTATATGTACTTGATATTAGCTGATTATATGTACTTGACATTATCGGAATACTTGTACTTGACATTAGCTGATTATATGTACTTGACATTAGTTGATTATGTGTACTTGACACTAGCTGAATACTTGTACTTGACATTAGCTGATTATTTGTATTTGACATTAGCTGATTATGTGTATTTGACATTAGCTGATTATGTGTACTTGACATTCATTATATACTTGGACTTGCAATTTGGTGACCACTTTCTATCTTGTTTGTCACTGGCGGCAAGTGGACCGCGTTCAATTCTCCAAACTGCTGAATGTGATTCAGAATCTTCTTGGTATGCCCATTTCTTCACTCTAAACTTGAACTACTATTGGTCTTCCGTGAGAAACCTGAAGGAAACACTTTGTTTGCTATTTATAATGATGGTTTTTAAAAAAATTTATTTTTGCATGATGAGATTGCTAGCCCAAGTACAACTCTCTTTGTTCGAGTTTAACATGAATGTACAAAGGGCCTAATCTTTTCTCCCCAGCTAGGGGACCCAGATTCCAATAGGGAATCTATCCAGCTTACACAGGTGTAAACGTGTACCCGACACAGTTGTGGAGCCAGAGCGGAGAGAAATGGAACTAGTCAGTTCACCTCAGAAAAAAAACTGAAACCCACCTAGTACACAGAAGTTTGAAACACGTTATCCCTGACGGCATGTCTCCAAAATACTAATTTACCTTGTACATAATGAAATCAAAGACGTTTTCGGCTCTATGCTCCAAGTGGTGCAGAAAAGGGCCCCTATCTATATCTGTATATACGTGTGCAAGACTCAATCAGCTATCACCCATAATACGATTAAGGTTTCAGGACTTTCTGCACCCGGTATAGAAGCGACACCTCGGCTTTGTTGTGGATTCATAGTCAATTATTTCACAATTTTCACGCCTTTTTTTCATGAGTTGGTCCATCACGTTCACGTATTGCTAGCGTCCTCGTAATTAATATTTTAAATTTATCTGTTAATCTTGTCCAATGTTGCATCCTACATTGGCATTCAAATTGTTCGTGTTCATATTGTCTTTTAGTTGATAATTGTTGTTTGTAGTCGTTAGGTGATTGTTGAGTACCACCTGTATTTAAAACAATTGTCATTGACATTATGTACTTCTACAAATCTTTAGTGTAAGTATGAAGCGACATAATACTATTATAATGGTTGTATCAACTTTCTGTTTCCCCCAGCTCTTCTCTCTCCTGTTCGCTTAATCGTTTCTTATTCCCTGAGGAAGACGAATGTGACGGACCGAAAGGTGCAAATATCGCAGTCAAGCTGTAAACTAGCACACAACGCATTCCGTTCTCCGGATACATCCTGCTACTTGCAAAGCCCTGTTCAGGACTTAGTAGCTGGAGATTGAGAACGAACACAGAAGAGGCATACGAAGAATGAGTTTATTGACCTAGTGATACAGAGACCAAAAGAAGAATGAGTTTCTCATTGACTTAGTGATATAGAGACCATAAGAAGAATGAGTTTCTCATTGACCTAGTGATATAGAGACCATAAGAAGAATGATTTTCTCATTGACCTAGTGATATAGAGACCATAAGAAGAATGAGTTTCTCATTGACCTAGTGATATAGAGACCATAAGAAGAATGAGTTTCTCATTGACCTAGTGATATAGAGACCTACCTGAGATATAACAACACTGTTCTGCTGCAATCCATTCCTCGGGAAATGATGGTCTGTTGTATGTTGTCATCTCCGGGAAGTTTTGGTCGCCCTGGTGATCTGGATCACTTGTTCTTGACTTCCAATGATTGACTCGGTAGCCAATCGTCTTTCAATGTACGTACACTTGTTCGAGCTTTGTACTGTGTGTATGCACGAATGCAAGTGTGTGTGTATATGTTTGTGTATTTACGTGCGTATGCGAGTGTATATGTTTGTGCATTTATGTGCTAGAGCGAGTGAATGTATGGATATATTTGTGTATGTATTTATGTGCGAGTACAAGTGTGTATGTATATACTTTATGTTTGTGCATCTATGTGCGAAAACGAGTTTATGTATATGTGATAATGAGTGTATGTATTTGCGAGAACGAGTGTATGTATGTGCAAGAACGAGTGTATGTATGTGCGAGAACGAGTGTATGTATGTGCGAGAACGAGTGTATGTATGTGCAAGAACGAGTATATGTATGTGCGAGGACGAGTGTATGTATGTGCGAGAACGAGTGTATGTATGTGCGAGGACGAGTGTATGTATGTGCGAGAACGAGTGTACGTATGTGCGAGAACGGGTGTATGTATGTGCGAGTGAAAATGCATGTGCACGTTTTGAACTCATGTAACCGTGTCCTCTTTTTCTATGGAACACGTTTAACTGTGGATGTAAGGACAATTGGCATCACACTTAAGAACGTTCTGCTGAGATTCACATTACAGCATATTTGGAAGCGTAGTGAAGGGAAGAATGGGGTATATGCGTGAATATTGTTGACCTCGGCTACATTGTTGTGAGGGACAGGGGCTGTTGGTGATCGGAGGCTATTTCTTGTGTTCTCTAAATTGTTCAGGCTGAAGGAAGGCTCTGGAAAATGTATTTTTATTAAACCGTGTTTACCCTTAACTGACTTAAGTTTGCCCGAACAAAGCAGACTGAAATGTAAAGACTGCATGAATATCGTTTCTTGCTAACTGTGTAGGATTCTTGGAATCATGTAAATATTTCCAAAGCAATACATCCGCCATTGTTTTATAATTGTGTCCACGACCCGACTGTTATTTCAAGCATGAGGGCGGAAATGCCTGAGATTGATAGCGTTCCCAGGTACGGTACAAATATTGGACGAGGCTTGCACAAAAACAAACCTGTTGGTTGAGGCACCTGGATGTTGGTTGTCAAATCAAACGCGTGGGGGACACGCGCCCCGAATTCAACGACAAATTTGATTACGCTTCAGTCAGTTCGGTGTTTTGTTCACAAATTCTGGATTGTCTCCGTCATTGTTAGCTTCCAATGTTTTAATCCGTGTCCAGGCCCAGCTTGAAAGAAAAACTAGCCCTTAATGTTTGTTACGTCCGAGCTGAACGGATTTTTCAGTAGGACAAAAGAGCGCATTAAATGACGAACGATGTCAGTCCATGTTTTGTGTGTGTCACACTTGCCATATGTCTTGTGTTTCCACTTGCCGCATTTCTTGTGTTTCCACTTGCCATATTTCTTGTGTTTCCACTTGCCGTATTTCTTGTGTTTCCACTTGCCGTATTTCTTGTGTTTCCACTTGCCGTATTTCTTGTGTTTCCACTTGCTGTATTTCTTGTGTTTCCACTTGCCGTATTTCTTGTGTTTCCACTTGCCGTATTTCTTGTGTTTCCACTTGCCGTATTTCTTGTGTTTCCACTTGCCGTATTTCTTGTGTTTCCACTTGCCGTATTTCTTGTGTTTCCACTTGCCGTATTTCTTGTGTTTCCACTTGCCGTATTTCTTGTGTATCCCACTTGCAGCATTTCTTGTGTATCCCACTTGCAGCATTTCTTGTGTATCCCACTTGCCGTATTTCTTGTGCATTCCTCTACCAGTATTTCTTGTTCATCCCTCTTGCCGTATTTTTTGTGCGTCATGGACATCAACTGTCACAGAATTCGTGGTGAAAGTTCAACAGCTGTTTCATATCTTTAAGAATATTTGTTAGATAAAAAAAATAAATATAGACATAGAGGCCGAGAGTGTGTGAAAGATAGAGTGAGAGAAAGAGAGAGAGAGGGAGTCATTGATAGAGTAAGAATATAGAGAGGTTTTTGAAGAGAGAAAGACTAGAAATGAAGGTATGAAGATGTGAATGGACGGGGAGGGGAGAGGTGAGGTGGATGGAGGTAGAGGTGAATGGAGAGAGGTAGAGGTGCATGCGGGTATAGGAGAATGGAGACAAAGGTGAATAAGTGTAGGAGAGGTAAATGTAAACTGTAAAGTTTTCCGGTCTGATGCCCAATGATAGCCGTGAGTGGAAAGGGGAGAGAGTTGAAAGATTGCCTTTTTACCAGAATGATGCTGTCGGCAAGTAATAAGTCTGAAACTATCTGAGAGCTGAAACATTGGCTTCACACCATCTGATACGTTCCAAGTGATCAGGTGACAGTCGTAGCGCTAAGGATTGTTAACCTGGAAACAAGGTTTTGCCCGAGTCGGGTGTAGGTCTGCCGGACCAAAAGGCGCAGCTATCACCCACAAACTATGAAATGTGTCGGTCCAACATGCACAGATATCACAGTCCATTTTTCAAATGTGCAGGACCAAAAGGCGCAGCTATCACCCACAAACTATGAAATGTGTCGGTCCAACATGCACAGATATCACAGTCCATTTATCAAATGTGCTGGACCAAAAGGCGCAGCTATCACCCACAAACTATGAAATGTGTCGGTCCAACATGCACAGATATCACAGTCCATTTATCAAATGTGCTGGACCAAAAGGCGCAGGTATCACAGTCCGGCTGTCAATAGGTGGCACAGTATATTTTATGCACGCAAACACTCACGTACAGACACACACACACACACACACCCACACACATATACATACATACATTCACAATCAATACTTCGAACGAAGATAAGGAAAATAACACATTTCAGAAATGAGTTTAATTGTTGGAGGCACTCGCTGCACGCGACAAAGACAAGGGGTTTAACTCGCGATTCTAGCTTACTCAAATCAGCCCATCAATAAAGTGGCTCGCTTGTAAATATATACCTGACCTACGATTAAGGAAGAAATGACAACGAGGAGTTGAAAATATCACCCCCACATCATGTACAAATTGTGGCTTAGTGCAGTGAAGGCCCTAATACTGACGTCAATGGCTACTTAAGGACTTTTTCTATGTAACCTTCAAAGTGGCTGTTTGTGTCAGTGATTTCCTAGTGGTGGTTGAGTGGGCGGGATTGGTGGTGTCAATACAGCCTTAGATCAGACGAACGCAATCGGACATCCAGATCTTGTTTGACCCCGTGCCCAGCAAAAGAAATTATATTGTATTACTGTAAGGCCTCGAAAGACTAATTTCCAATCCTTCTAGATCACAACATATTGATAGTTAAGTCGTTCTCTTCAGGGTCAACTGAAGCATGCTGATCAAATCCACCCTGGGGACGGCGTGAGCTAGTGGTTAAGGGACACGGCTCACGATCCGAAGGTGCTGGGTTCGATCCCCATCACAGCACTCGCCGTTACCCCATGGGAAGCAAACCCTTAGAAAATGCAGGTGGAAGCAGACCCTTACATAAAATGCATGCTGAAGTCGATGCACTGGGTCGAAAGGCGCAAAATAAAAACCACAGTGCAACGCACACCGCCTTGAGGAATAAAGAAATCAGGCGAACGCAAAATAAAGGTCCACCTTCTGACATCCACGCCGTCCTCCTGGCTGTCTTACAGCAGCTTGGGCAACGATGGGAGGCACCTTACTGTGATTCCATTAGGCGCAATTCTTTAGAGAAGCCTTACATTACACTACGGGAAGTGTGGCAAATGCTCAGATTCTTCTGTAGGTGTTGTGGAATCAAAGAAGCAAGTACAAGTTTCCACAGCAATTCCCCTAGAAATGTCAACGTGACACTAGTAACTTCGGACCGCAGTTATAAAACAACAACGTGGCTTGGCTTCGTTCGTTCTCAATCTCCAGCTATCAAACCCTGTAAGGGCTTAAGTAGCAGAATGTAGTCCAGAGAACGGAATGCGTTGTGTCGTAGTTTACAGCTTCACTGCCATATTTGCACCTTTCGGTCCAACACATCCGCATTTTTTGAGTACCGGATTAGCATTCCCTCTTCGATCCCTTCTCCTTAGTCAGTCTGCCATGCTGCAGTCTGTTATCCAGTATCACCGCGTGAAGATGTAGAAGGGTCTTGGCAGCTCTGGTTGATTGTCCCTGACGCTAACAGTCATCTAAAGGTCGCTGGCCACTGCAGCTCATGCGCTACTCAGCATCTTGATCCCTCAAACAACAATTTTATCAGTAACTGCTGTCACTCCAGCTGCTGGGATTCATTGGAGCGATTCATAGGGATAAGGAATAAAGGAAGTATACCACTGTAGTCGGCACGCACTGTGCAGGATAGGTTTGTATTTTCATCGTAATCATGTGGTATGGAATTCCAGAACGTCGCTGTCATGACAGCTGCCATGAAAGACTCGATCTTTAGCCAATCGTCACACCTCCGACACTCCCATCTTCAGGACACTTTTGATGTCTGGCCACCATCTCCTGGGTCCGTCTCTGACTCGTTTTCCTGGTACCACATCTTCCAGTATAGTTTGTTTTCAGTCTGTTGCGACGTTTGTTCTCAGCAAAGTATTTTGGTTTCATAGATGTAGTGTTGATCACCAGCGATTTGTGTTCAATATCCAGATATTTTAGAACGTATGTGTTATTCTTTGTTGATGTCCATGGTATTCTGTGGACTTCCCTGTAACATTTAGGCTGGTTCTTGTATCGCATCCTTACGTCGTCATGGGGAAAATTCATGTCCTGAGAATTGGTGTTGTTTTGCTCATGTTCTGCCATACGTTTCTCCTGTCTGGTTAAACTGTCCGGACTCTTTCTATCCCGCAGTACAAAGCAAGGCTTCACAGTACGCACGATACTACGGGGATCCTGTAGAAGATTAGATTATGTGTATTGGCCATTGGTTTATGGAGCAACAAACAAACGTTTAGGAACCGGTGTAGTAAAAACATCATTTTTCAATTCACATAGTGACAGATTTATTCCGTAAGCTCTTTCACTGAACGCACTCGATGGTTATATGTAGGCCTTTCGCAAAGTAAATCTGTCGTTATTGTTCTTTGATACTGTATTTTAACCTTGGTTATCGAAGTAACGATGCTTTTAACCTCAGTCAGAGTCTTCTATGTTGCACTTTAACTAGCACGAAGTATTCAGCATCTGGACCCAACCGTTCGTGCTGACCTAGATTAATCAATGAATAGTTGCATTCTTGTCAACAGTTAATGTTCATCGGGGCGATAATAGGTTACATCCGTTGATTCAAGCCACCGGACTAATGCTAAATCACTGGATGTTAAGTGTTCATTTGGGCGCTGTTTGAAGACTTTGGATAACGTGAAAAATGCTAATTTACATTACATCCAGCGAATTTCATTCATACAGCGCTAGGAGTGGATATAAGAGCCCAGCGCTTCCGACATTTACATCCAAGCAATTGTCACATCCGGCTGGCGTCCAGTCTTATGACGATAAGCTACTGCCTTTGAGAGGTTGTGAATCCCTTTCCTAGAGACCACTATCCCAAGTTGGGGGAGTTTATAAGGGCTCTTAATATCTCTTCAATGTGGTCTGGTAACATGAGATGCCAAGATTAATTTTCGGCCAGAATAAAGCTGATTACTGTGTTCAAACCTTCACAAGTAGTCTTTACAGAGCCCAAGACCTGTATGGTATGCATGCATATATATTTATATCTTAAACCGATTTCCGTGTCAGTAATTAGTGGCATTGAAATAGTTATGGGGAACAGTTTAAGTCTGGACATTCTTTGATGCCTGAACCTTGTCTCTATATGTTTATATTCCAAGTATAGTATATAGTAATGAATTCCAAATTTCAGATTCGTGCTGGTAATATTAAAGTTAGGTGCAGATGCTAGCCGAGCTGTTAGGAAGCCTGTCTGATTATCAAAAGAGACGGGTTCAAACCCGAGAAAGCCTTAGTTTGTTTTTCTTATTCTGTTGGAAGTATAATTGACACTCAGCTTGCATAGTGCGCGGCGACTGTTAGGGCAAGCGATCTAAATTCCTCAACTCTATCAATCTACCACATCGCGTGCCAGTAATTGAATCAAACGGACTAATTAAAGTGTTCTTGAGGGATTAGATAGGTAGGTAGGTCGGAAGGCAGGTAGAATGATAGGTAGATAGGTAAGTAGGTAGGTAGGCAGGCAGATATGTAGGTAGGTTAATAAATAGGTAGGTAGATACTAAGAAATTATGCGATAATAATCCCCTTCAGTCCATCTCTCTCTCTCTCTATCTCTCTTTCTCTCTCTCTCTCTCTCTCTTTCTCTCTCTCTTTCCCTCTCTCGTACCTATTCTCCATTGGCGCCTTCTCTTTTCCAGCAAGTGAAGGTTTAAGCGTACTAATGGTATGCCAAGTTTACCAGATGTACCCAACTCACATTGCCCTCTCATGCTCTCCTTTCAGTTCAACATAATATATCTCACAATGCGGCGTTGACTGCCGCTGCAGCGATCCACTCTTAGAAGTGATCATTACTCGAATTTAGAATGTCCCTTTCTTCATATCAGTGTTTCTGAAATGGATGTCCGCGTCGCCAAGAGCTCGTTGCGTTCATTTTGCTGCAAACTCCAGCACTGTCAGGAGAGTTGATCCGAACAGGAATGGGATCAAGATGCTGAGCAGCGCATGAGCTGCAGTGGTCAGAGACCCATAGCTGACTGCTAGCGTCGGGGGCCAGAGAACCAGAGCTGCCAAGACCCTTCTACACCTCCACGCGGTGATCCTGGATAACATGCTGCAGCAGGGCAGACTGGCTAAGAAAAAGGGATCAAAGAGGGAATGCTAGCCCGGTACTCAAAAAATGCTTGCTGAAGTCGGATGTGTTGGACCGAAAGGTGCAAATATCGCAGTCAAGCTGTAAACTACAACACAACGCATTCCGTTCTCTGGACTTCATTCTGCTACTTAAGCCCTTACAGGGTTTGGTAGTGGGAGATTGAGAACGAACGCAGAAGAAGAACAAGAATAAGAAGAAGAAGAAGAAGAAGAAGAAGAAGAAGAAGAAGAGGATCTGACAAGGATGAAGATGCAGAGTAGTTCAGGAGCTTTAGGGCCAGGAACCCAGAGCTGCTAAGACCTATCTCCACCTCCAACTGATGATCCTGGATAACACTTTGCAACAGGGAAGAATAACTAAGGAGAAATGATCGAAAAGAGAAGGCTAACAATGACATGCTTGAAGTCGGATGTACGGACTAAAAGGTATAAATATCGCAGTCAAGCTGTAAACTACTACACAACATTCTCCGTTCTCCAGACTACATCCTACTACTTCATCAGCCCGTCTCAGGGCTTTGCAGCGGGGCATTGATAACGAACAATACAGAAGAAGAACAAGCCCCCAGAATGTGTGAGGCTTCGATGTTGGCTATTCGCTCATGTTGTAGTCTTCCTTTCTGTACCTTCCTAAGCTACGCATCATTTATTAAAGAGTTGTCTCGTAGGCATATGGGAGCTGTAACCACGGCCACAACGTCCACTCTCATGATGAAGGGTTATATTGAGTTATTGTTGGAAGCCACTTCGATTTAATTTCGTCTTTTGCCGTTTCTATGATAGCGGGTTACAGTGTTTCTTCTTACACCCAAACGCGCACTTTAGGAGGTGAACCTGGGTACTCCTGAATGTAGTACAATGTGATCTTTCTTAGTACGTTCACCACTTTGGGAATCACAGTGTCGATCACCACTTTGGGAATCACAGTGCCGATCACCAATTTGGGAATCACAGTGCCGATCACCACTTTGGGAATCACAGTGCCGATCACCAATTTGGGAATCACAGTGCCGATCACCACTTTGGGAATCACAGTGTCGATCACCAAATTGGGAATCACAGTGTCGATCACCAATTTGGGAATCACAGCGTCGATCACCGCTTTGGGAATCACAGTGCCGATCACCACCACTTTGTATGTCAGACTGTTGTGACATAGCCCGTTTCCAGGAAACGCGATGAGGACGTAGGGTAGGATATGCCAGCTAGGTCCCTCTTCTGAACCAGTTGTTATGATAGCATCTGCGCATGCGAACACTCATTGTGGTGGTTTGTGTCGAATGCTCGCCAGTTATGTTGTGTAGATAACTTGGAAACATTGCTGACATATGGCAGTTAACCATAGACAATCTGCAAAAAAAGATCTTTAGAAGCAACAGAGATGTGGTTGTTTAAAAGAATGCTGCGAATTCAATGAACTGCAAGGATAACTAATAATTTAGCTCTCGAAGAGGCACAAACACAAAGACAACTCATTGCAAGAATCAAAGCAAATCAGTCATTTTTTGCGAGTATGGTATGGAGAACAGGTTGCTAGGAGCACGCTGTGAAAACGGGAAAGATAGCAGGACTGAGAGATAGAGAAAAGCAGACAGAGAATATGTTTGACAGCCGGAGAAAATAGCACTATCAATCATCAACTTTAGAGTTGGTCAACGACAACACAAGTCATTAATCGGATGGAGGTCTTTGATCGTCAAGGCCAACCGGCAGAACACCTGATGATGATGAGATCACAGATGAGAGCAGTCTCTTGTGGCAGCTCAAGAAAAATACGTATAGATTTCGATGTCCTTGACCCCACGCTGACGGTAGATATTCTCGGCATCGAAGCAGCTGCTGTCTAACTCACAAGCATTTTCTGATTTCACTTTCTAACAAACAGTACACCAAGATCCTAAAGACAACCCGTTAGTCCATATTCCCAAAGTCAAAGCCCACATGAACAGTTTCTTATGTGTTCTGGAAGCCCTCATCAACCAATCTACCAGCGCTTTCGCAGGTCTCCTGCATTAGTATGTAACTACCCAGTTATCGGGTAGAATGTGCTCATTTCTATTAGACGCAATACTCTTCTGAATCAATTTTCTCGAAACTTAGCAGCTTAGTTTTGTAGAGTATTTGGCAGGTTCAAGGAATGGATGCAGGTGTCTGTTTGGTTTGTCTACATAGTGATATGCGGACGTATAGTGATTTTGAAATTCTTTACACACTTTTTGATACCTGTTTTATAGAGCTGCTTGGTGGGACAATACTGCCCCCCGTCAGTGCCTGTTACTGCTGCCTACATTACTTGTACGTACATACTTCACATTGACCTCAATATTATGTCTTAAAACGACCCATTCATTATGTTTATGTACCTAGAATAAAATCTCGATTATTTGCCGGCATCAACCTCTCATTTATTGTCTGTCTCAGATACATATAGATAGAGAGGCCCACGGCACATCTAAAATTCCTTCTTCAGGCTATCCACTGGGAAGCCTGTATATTGGGAACAAACGGTTATGTACTTTTCACATATATTTTTTGATTGACGTACCATAACTTATCGAGGCTTATACAAAAACATTCCCTACAGATTCACTGGCTGAAGCTTTGAAGCTATTAGTGATTATAATTTCATCACGTAATATGCCCTTTGCAGAACGTCGCTCTCATAACAGTCGATATAAATAAGAATCTCGAGCTCTGACCAGCTCTCCCGCCTCTGTCCTGCCGTCCTCAGAGTCTGTAATGGCCGTGTCCATCTTCTCTTTGGTCTCTATTTGCCTCGCTTGTCAGGTACCATACTCTCCAATATCGTGTGTTCTAGACCATCATGGAGTTTGTTGTGATGAAAGTATTTTTAGTTTCCTAGACGTATTGTTCACTTGCCAATTGCGTTCTATATCTAACTTCTTTATGGTTTATGTGGTTTTTTTTCCTTCTATCCATAGTATTTGGAGTGCTTTTCTTTAGTATTTTAGCTCTAATGATTCAATCTTTTTCCTTGAAGTTTGTTTGGTGGTCCATGTCTTCCTATTGCCACTGGGAAGATGCAAATTCTCAGGATCTCTATTTGTATTGTTTTGTTAGCGCTCTGTCATAATATTTTCATTTTAGTTATCTTCTGCAATGACACTATCTATTGCTCTTAAAATGGAGCAGATATATTAAGAATTTATGAAGATCTAAACTTTTTGCTTCTCTAGGATAAATTTAGATCTGGTTTACATCTTATCAGTGGTCCTTATTTTGGCCTTGCTGATATTTAGGTATAGACTGTGTTTCTCGCTGTGTTGTTTAACCGGCAGAATCAGTGTTTTCCAGCCACTCATTGCTCTTGTTATGGACAAAAGCAGATCTTAGTTCCGGTATTTCATTTTAGCCGATTGCGAACGGGTGAAACTTTTTATATGTTTTGCCATTTAAAAATTTATCGTGACGTTTTAAGCATAAATGTTGAAAGATAAGGGGGTTGGAGGAGGGGAGGGGGTGTATGCATCTTTCTCTTACTCCTTTTTAGCACTTTTTTTCAGATTGATCTTTTCCATCTTCATAAAATGCTGTGTCTGAGCTTCTTGCATAGTGCGCAGTAAATATTGACACTGTCCTGTCCTCCTCAACGTAACTTAACGTCATCATTCTGGTTCAGAAGACTGCAGATTATGTATACAACCAGATACTTTTACTTCCTTTAATCTAAAAATAATTGTGCGCGTCCAATCTATTCTTGAATGCATTAATTGACCCTTCCTCCCCTATTTCCGTGGCAATACATTTACCACTCTCTGACGAATAAGTTAATAATTGTTCAACCTATATACATTCAATTGATATATCATCACATTTCTGTGATGTCCCTTTCTTCCAGCTTTGTATTGTAATTCAAACCTCATCTTTCATAGGTTCTGACTCTTTGTCCGCGTTCTTATGTGTTATGTTGGAACTTCTTCATTCGTCTTCATACATCCCTCTGTAATATTGCGTGCATCTATTCATGTTTTATTACATGCAGTGACTATCTTTTTCAACTCTTCTATTCTACCCGCAATCATTCTTAAGTCAATCGTTTTATGACATTATTTTGTCGCCCATCCACTTCTTTCACGTCTTTTCTTAGGTACGATTCGACCAGGATAGCTGGACGAATGAGGATTTAACCATATTATATTTAGTATTTCGATGCAGTTTATATTACAGGTGTGTCATGGTTTGTCTGAGAGCGTGTTATTTGAAAACCTGTTTCTTTTAACTTAACGTCTTTATACTGGTTTAGAAGACCCTGTAGAGTCTGTATACAACCAGTTACATTTACATCACCTTGCTCTAAAAGCTATGCGCATCCAGTTTATTCTTAAATGCATTAACTGTCCCTGCCTCCACTACCTCCCCTGGCAATGCATTCCAAAATATTTCCTAATATCTAACCTGGACCTCTCTTTAGTCAGCTTGTAGCTATGCCCTCGTGTTATTGTAGGTGGCTGTATTTAAAAAAAAACTTGTTATAGTCTAATTTATCGATTCCTCTGATCATCTTATAAACCTGTATTAAGTCACCACGAATTCTTCTCTCTTCGAGACACTGTAGGCCGGTTTTTCTGAGTCGTTCCTCATAACTGTAATTCTGGAATCCCACTATCATCTTTGTCGCTCTTTTTTGTATTCTTTCTAGCATGTTTATGTCCCCTCTATGATAAGGACTCCACACCTGTACACAGTACTCCAACCTAGGTCTAACTAACTACAACCTAGGTCTAACTATGATTTTATGTTCCTAATCGAAATTCGGAAGGCAAATAGCAAATGAACATATTCTGGACTCTCCACTATATTACAGAATGTTAATTGTAGAACACTAGATAAATTCTAGGTCAATGACCTCCATAATTATCACCTGGTCACTATGGATATCTTGTCAGGAGGCCGGCAATTGAATATGACAAGGTTTGTATAGATTCAAGCTTTACTCGGTGTCAGCACTCGCCTATTTCCAGGAGTGTTTCTCCACTCCTTGAATCTGTCATCATATTTGCTTACAATAGATTGTATTTTGACATCCAAATCCGGTGATTCCGTCAGTAACTCCCATTTACCCCTCCAACAAGAAGGTTATCCACGTGCAAGTACATCTATACTCATTACTGCTAGTCATAATCGTCACCTCAGTCCCCTGTAGTTGCACGTCATCAGTAGTTGTACATCCACTAGAAGTCGTCTATGTTGGAGGAAGTTCGCTCTCCACACACAAAGCCAGCTCTCTTGTTTCATCTCCTAGATGGCATGACACCCACAGCTTACAAGTTTCAACTATCCTGAGCACTCTGATTTTGCGCACCAGAGATTCGAGACCTGGTGTTGACAGTCTCGCCGCACGCAGGCCAGAATCTCAGCTCATGCTGTCAGAGGCAATATTAGAAGCATTGAGCATTCAGCTGGAATAATTCCAGACTACATCCTGCTACTTGCAAAGCCCTTTTAAGAGCTTGGTAGCAGGAGTGAGACAAACGGCTAGGTAGAAGAAGAAGTAGATGGAATTATGAGGTCATTCTCAATTACTCTCCTGATTATGACAGCACTTTTTTAGTGTGCGTCTTGTGAACCTATCTTCGTGAATTGTGTCTTCCATTAAACGGCATAGAACTACAAATTCTTAATTTCACTGTTGCTGTGTATCTCCTCTCAGAGTTTTTATTTCCGCCTGCAAACATTAAAAAATGTGCTTTATACAGGCCTTCAATTCTGGATTTGAATTTACTGCTTTTCCATCACGTTTTTCATATATCATAACCTGTCTCCTACAATTTACATTTCAAAGTAATATCTATAACCTTACTTTTTAACTTACTTTTTATAGTCTTATTGTCCACAGTGATGTTCGTCCATCACAAGTGATGACGACCTCTATCTTTATTCAGCCGTAGGGACATACTTTTCTCTTGCTGTATCTGCTGAGATGGGTGACTTGCGCTGTGATTTGGATTAAAGGGAGGAAGAAATTCCGCCTTTTGTCAACCTTACTCTCTGGTACTGTGCTACCTTTAGCCAGAGGCGAAATGTTATCGCCACGACTGGAGATTGCACAGGTTTCAGATTTTTCCTCAGAGTTTATCCCGAAGCCTTTCCCGTAAACAGATATTCTGCAAGACAGATGAGGGCTATGACATTTATCGTTGTATGTGGTGCCCTTTCCATAACCGCGAAAGGTCGAAAGGGCATCTCTTACGGGCTGTGTTCTAGTCCATTAAAGCCGTGTCTAAATTTCAGTCACACCAAAAACCGACGCTGTTTGCAGCTAGTGCGAAGAGCGCCAATCTCGTGAAGTTTGGCGATGTAAACTAAACCGTGAGAATACGACACAGGTTTAAGGCAAAGGCAAAGGTTGACGTCCATCGTAGACGATGGACAAGGACAAGACGACTAGAAGAATACGAGATGCAGGGGTTCTCCCCATCAAGCACCCGTGAAAAAGACGGCGGAGTCCAGAGTCGAACCCACACCACCTGATAACGAGTCCGACGGCTTAACCACTTCGCCACGGAATCCCGACACACAGGTTTAAGCGCAGTGCTAATTCATATAGCTGATGTCCAGGCCAGGATAATCGGAGAAAAGAAAACACAAAAAATAAACAAATTAACCAGCCCAAATGGAAAACAACAACACGTTTCCATGAACACAAGTGTAAGTCGTTGACTAGTGTGAATTCCTTTCAAATTCGTGGCTGGCGGCATCCATAATGAACTAAACCATCAGAGCAATATAGACGCGCAGTCTGTATGGCACCATCTTTACCGCTCTTTCCACAGTAAACATTTTATTAATGCACTTTCCATAGTTGTTTTTTTGTGTTTCTGTGAATGTTCACAATGAGTAAGTTGACGTTTGTGTGTGCCGTGAAAAGTAAGCTAAGTTGGGGGCTGCAGTAGTTTTCCTCACATCCCAAGCGTGTTGATGAAGGTAGACTAGGATCCTCTAGGCTTGGCTTCACCTGCATCATGCTCACTTCTACTGAGATGGCTATCCGTAGTAATCTCATTCTGAAATCCTATTACTACTACTACTACTTATGTTGCTGTTGCTACTGATATTACTGCTACTACTATTACTGCTACTTTTATTACCACTGCTACAGGTACTTCACTTCTACTACTACTACTATTACTGTTGCAGCTACTATTATTATTACTATTACTGCCATGACTACTACTACTACTGCTACTGCTACTGCTACTGCCACTACTACTGCTGCTGCTGCTAAAACTACTTCTGCTACTGATACTACTACTACTGCTACTACTATTGATACTACTGCTACTATTACTACTGCTACTAATACTACTGACTGTTATTCGTATTCTTATTCCTTTCTCTATTCCCTTTAATAAATTACAAATACCTACTCAAAATGCTTATCTATCTTGTTGATTGAAGAAACATTAACCCAATTGGGACATAATTTGGTGGCTGTCCCTCTAATCTAGCCCCTTAACTCGTCTCTCTCTCTCTCTCTCTCTCTCTCTCTCTCTTTTTCTCTCTCTCTCTCTCTCTCTTTCTATCTTATGGCAAAGTGCTTCCCTTACCTGGAGGTCCGGTGTTGATGTTCTGGACCGACCATAGCTTCACTTACAACTATGTTGCTCGTCATGTATGTGAATCGATAGTAGACTTGTCTTGTGATCATTGTCACGAACACACATTATCGATCTTGCTTGTTACCATTTGACCATTTGTAAGCACTGGTTTCCGTCTCCTTTCATATCAATAGGACAATACTTTCATCATCATCACTCAATATATGATAATATTTTCAGCATCAACACATGATCAGCACAGAACCTCCAAATCTAAATGTAAAAATCAATTGGTCAGATAAACAGGATAATATACACCAAAGCATTAAGATGATAAGGACTGCATGTTGAAAAAAAATTATGCAAAGCGTCATTAAAAAAAAATATCCCTTCCACGAAAAACAAAATTTGGGACAGAAAGGGGGGGGGGGGTGAAAGGGTGAGTCAGGGATTACTTCTCTCCTCCTTCATGTTCTTGTCATGTTCTTGTCGTGTTCTTGTCATATTCTAGTCATGTTCTTGTCCTGTTCTTGTCATGTTGTTGTCATGTTCTTGTCATATTCTAGTCATGTTCTTGTCCTGTTCTTGTCATGTGGTTGTCCTGTTCTTGTCATATTCTAGTCATGTTCTTGTCCTGTTTTTGTCATGTTGTTGTCATGTTCTTGTCCTGTTCTTGTCATGTTCTTGTCATATTCTAGTCATGTTCTTGTCCTGTTCTTGTCATGTTGTTGTCATGTTCTTGTCCTGTTCTTGTCATGTTGTTGTCCTGTTCTTGTCATATTCTAGTCATGTTCTTGTCCTGTTCTTGTCATGTGGTTGTCCTGTTCTTGTCATATTCTAGTCATGTTCTTGTCCTGTTCTTGTCATGTTGTTGTCATGTTCTTGTCCTGTTCTTGTCATGTTGTTGTCCTGTTCTTGTCATATTCTAGTCATGTTCTTGTCCTGTTCTTGTCATGTTGTTGTCCTGTTCTTGTCATATTCTAGTCATGTTCTTGTCCTGTTCTTGTCATGTTGTTGTCCTGTTCTTGTCATATTCTAGTCATGTTGTTGTCATGTTCTTGTCCTGTTCTAGTCATGTTGTTGTCCTGTTCTTGTCATATTCTAGTCATGTTGTTGTCCTGTTCTTGTCATGTTGTTGTCCTGTTCTTGTCATATTCTAGTCATGTTCTTGTCCTGTTCTTGTCATGTTGTTGTCCTGTTCTTGTCATGTTGTTGTCCTGTTCTTGTCATATTCTAGTCATGTTCTTGTCATGTTGTTGTCCTGTTCTTGTCATGTTGTTGTCCTGTTCTTGTCCTGTTCTTGTCATGTTGTTGTCCTGTTCTTGTCATGTTGTTGTCCTGTTCTTGTCCTGTTCTTGTCATGTTCTTGTCATGTTCTTGTCATGTTCTTGTCCTGTTCTTGTCATGTTGTTGTCCTGTTCTTGTCATATTCTAGTCATGTTCTTGTCCTCTGTATATAATTAAGACTTATAATGATGGATAGTGAACTGGTATTCAGTGGACACTATTGTCATAATTTGAGGAACTGGATACGCAGATGATCTGTTTTTTTTTGTTTTTTTTTTGTCACATAGTCATGGCCAATTGCATGAGAAATTGAATAGAGTGAAAGAACAATAAACTAAATTGGGAATGAATATCAGTATGAAGAAAACAAAGCTCCTTAAAATCAACATAGAATAAATCATTATGTATGGTGTGCCGTTGAACGAGGTGGATGTTTTTACCTATTTGGGAAGCAGAATTGACACGTCAAGGAGCAGAGCTACAGATGTAAAGACCGGGATTAGAAAGGCAAGAATGACATTCCTAGCACTAAACAGCACATGGAGATCTTGAGAAATCTAGATTCATATCAAAGTTGGAATATACGACGCCAGTGTCAAGTCGGTGTTGTCATAAGGAGCTGAAAGATGGAGAACTACGAAGGCGATACAACTAAGCTCTCAATTCTTCAATTCTTCTTAGATGCCTAAACAGAATAATTGGTATAAGTTACAGGACATTTCGAGGAATGAAGATCTGTGGAAAAGGAGCAACAACATTCACTGGAACCACAAATTAAGAGCAGAAAATGGGGCTGGATATGACATGTGCCCAACATAGGCAGGTGTGCTTTCAGATGAGATTCTCAAGCGAAGAGAAAGATTGGTAGACCTAATAACACACGGAGTAGAGAATGTAAGACGAGGCTTGGATAAAATGATTACATCTGGAGAGGGGCAGAGAAGTAGCACAGGACTGTGTCTTCTCGCGAAATGTGGTCAATGACCAATGTACCGAGGGAGCGATGCATCTGATTAATTGATTGATTGATTGATTGATTGACTTGTTGGAATATTGGTTTATTCTACCATCATCACCACTACCCCCCACCCCCTCCCACCGTCCACATCCTCCCCTGTAACCAACAATTACGCATGGAGCCACACACAATCTTAAGGATGTATGTGCATTCAACTGTGTGCCACCTGAAACAGAACAGTGAATACTACTTGTCCTGGAAAAGTCAGTTAAAGTCAAGTGTTAGAGACCATAACTAGACCATAGCATGTTTATGAGACTACTGATACATTGTGTGGCACTGACAGATGAGCTGCTGATTTTGTTAAAAATTTACTCGTTCGCCTTATTTCTCCATTCCTATGTTTTTTTTTTGTGCCTATGGATACGATGTCGGCATGCATTTGTATGTAAAAGTCTGCTTCCTCCTACATTGTCTAAGGGTCTGCTTCTCTGGAGTAACGGCTGGTGCTGTGAATGAGAAGCGAACCCTGCACCTTCGGTTTATGAGCTGTGTCACTTAACCACTAGTCCACTCCGTCACCTGAATTGCTGATTGAAAAGCTGCTGCACAATTGCTCATTCAATAAGGGACGAACAAAGCACAAGTACTCATCACCAGCATCAATCCTTGACAATATTGATGGAGTTGTCACTAAACATTTTGATGGAGTTGTCACTAACAAATTTGATGGAGCTGCCACTAATAAATGTGATGGAGCTGCCACTAACAATTTTGATGAAGTTGGGTCTAACATGGTAGATGGAAATGCCAATAACAATTTTGATAAAGATGTCAGTAACAATGATGGTGAAGACGCCATTAACAATTATGATGGTGATGTGAATAACAATGTTGATTAAGATGACCCAATAACAATGTTGATTAAGATGACCCAATGACAATGTTGGTTGTGATGACCCAATAACAATATTGGTTGAGATGACCCAATAACAATGTTGATTAAGATGGCCAAATAACAATGTTGGTTAAGATGACCCAATAACAATGGTGGTTGAGATGACCCAATAACAATATTGGTTGAGATGACCCAATAACAATGTTGGTTGAGATGACCCAAAAACAATATTGGTAAAGATGACCCAATAACAATGTTGATTAAGAGGACCAAATAACAATGTTGGTTGAGATGACCCAATAACAATATTGGTTGAGATGACCCAATAACAAAATGACAACTGCCTCATTTAGAACTGTTCAGTCTTACTTTTGTAAGCGCACGAAGTACAAGATGAAATGCCTATTGGAATATATGTACATGGTTATTTGGCGAGTGCAGAAATTTCTCCCATCAATCGTTGATAGTCTAAATATTACTGAAAGTCTGGTATTAGTTATTATATTGCCCTGTTGTAAAGCTGTAGCTCTAGAATGGAGAAGAACAACAAATACCAAAATGTCACGCATAAACAGTGTCGTAAAAACAATAATAAACAGTAATGGGTCACATTTATCAGCGACAAAGTCCCTCTACCGAATTTCTCCGCAAACGTATAAAGAAAACACACGCACACTTTCGCGCTCTTTGTAAACCATATCCACCTATTTGTGTGAATGTGACGCAGCACGCCATGAACCCATCTGTTTCCGTGTTTATGTTCCACCAAGTCATCAGAAAACGCAAATAACTGCCGGTATTATAACGTGTGTATGTTGAGACGCGTCACTCGGTAAATGTTACATACGGCTTGCATTCGCAGATATCTGGGTTCTTCTTTCTCTACTTTATTCTATCGTTCTGTACAGTGCGTTTTGTTACGTTGTGTTGTAGTTTACAGCGAGAATGCGATATACATACATACTTACATATGTACATACATACATATGTACTCACGTACACACATACACACACATATGCATGCATACACACACACACATATGCATACATACACATACATACACACACACCCACCCACCCACACACACACCCAACAAAACCCACGCACACACCCACCTACCCACACACACACACACACACAAATACCACCACATACATACATACATACATACATACATACATACATACATACATACATACATACATACATACATACATACATACATACATACATACATACCGAGACGCAAGTTTATAGTCATGAGCCGCCTGACTGCTGTCAATTCGTCCATTGCGTCGTTGGTTCAAAATAATAATTGATTATGTTTGCTGGAGTGGCAGATCCGTTAGTACACGTGTGTTTACACGATATTGGGTTTTCTCAATCGTTCTACCTTGTTGTAAATTGGGACTTGGAGAAGGCATCACAATAAAAAAGAGAACTGTTCACTTGAGATGTTAGAAAAGCTGACCATGTACAATGAAGCGGACAACATCCCAGAAGACAGTGTCTTATTTGTTTGGTAATCAATAATATTGCACTATATGTAGACACATAGGTATCTTTTTCAGAATAAAGGTGAAGGTTGTGGATTCTGATGGTTGTCGGTTCTCGTAGATACCTGAATATTGGATGGGCCATGTCAGAAACAAAGATTTACAAACGTTGATCTGACTATCACGATGTCAAAATGAACACCCTGCGATTTATTTTTTGTAGGGATACATCAAGAACTCAGTACATCTACCCATAACGCTACATGACATAAAAGACCTGATAGGACGTTTAACTCCCCCCCCCCCCAGACCCTGAACGACCCGTGAGAACTGCCTCCATGCCACAGGACATGAACGACCCGAGAGGACTGCCCACATGCTACAGGATATGAACGACCCGAGAGGACTGCCCACATGCAACAGAACATGAACGACCCGAGAGGACTGCCCACATGACACAGGATATGTACGACCCGAAAGGACTGCCTCCATGCCACAGGACCTGAACGACATGTGACGACGGATCCCCCATGCTACAGGACCTAAACGACCTGAAAGGACGTCCCCCCCCCCCCTAAACTCATGCCACAGGACCTGAACGACCAGCGAGGACTGCCCACATGCCACAGGACATGAACGACCCGAGAGGACTACCCACATGCCACAGGACATGAACGACCCGAGAGGACTGCCCACATACCACAGGACATAAACGACCCGAGAGGACTGCCCACACGCCACAGGACATGAACGACCCTAGTGGACTGGCCTTATGTAAGAGGGCTTGAACGACCCGAGAGGACGGACCCTCCCGCCCCCCTCCCGCAACTCACTTGCTCCTACCATAGTACAGACTGTGACACTGAACACTCATTAGTTGACCGTAAAATCAGACTGCAGTCAAGGAAGTTCCACCACACTAGTAACAAAGGTAAAAAACCCATGGACTCCAAGTAGAATGTCGAACCCTGCGTTGATCAAGAAATTTAAGAAAGGCAAGGACAAAACAGATCCAAATGGATACAGGTCTATCAGCCTACTGAGCTGTGTCGGTAAACTGATGGAACGTATGATAAACACCAGACTGATGTGGCATCTGGAAGAAAAACGAATACTAATTCCACAGTAAGCCGGCTTTAGACAGCACAGATCCAATGAGGACCAGGTCATCCTCATAGCCCAGGAAATAGAAGATGCCTTCCAGGTACAAAAACACACAGTAGCGGTTTGGGTGGACCTGGAAAAGGCATTTGACAAAGTCTGGAAAGACGGACAGAGTCAAGCTAAGGAGAAGTGAAGTTTGTGGGAGAATGTACAAGGAGGAGTACTGTCACCCACACTCTTCCTGGTGTATATAAACGACAGTACAGAGAATATACCAAGAAGAGTCCATAGCTCAATGTTTGCAGACGATCTGGCTATGTGGACCTCTGAAAAGAATCTCACCATTGCAAGAAATCGGATGCAGCAGGCCCTAACATCCCTGGAAGAGTGGGCGAACTCATGGCTGGTCAAAATAAACGAGGAGAAAACCACATGCACAATATTCTCGCTTTCAATGAAACCACAAAACACGAAATTAAGTCTAAAGGGCAAATTCCTGCAGCCAAACGACAACCCAAACTATCTGGGAGTCACATTTGATGGGCGCATGACATGGAAAAGTCAGATCGAGAGAAACCGAATGAGAACCAGAGAAAGAATGGCAATCATGAGGAAACTAGCTGGCACAAGCTGGGGAGCAGACTAAAGTATACTAAAGAAACTGTACACTGGAAGAGTGAGACCAGTTCTCGAGTATGGCATTTCGGTTCGGAATGGACAACAGCAGCAAAGGCGAACTTCGATAAAGTTAACAAACTTCAAAACCAAGCCATGAGAGTTATAACAGGAGGCATGAAGTCAACGCCAATTGTAGAACTTGAAAAGATTACAAGGCTGCAACCCATGACTGATAGAAGAGACTGCAGAGCCCAGCTGCAGTCAGAGAAACTCCGAAGACTGACTGACCACCCAATGCACCAGAGACTAAACAATTTGGGAAATTGGAAACTAAAGCGGAAATAGCCAAAGCAAAGATGCACGAAGATCCCATAAACGCACTAACAACACTAAAGCCCATTACTACTGTACGAAAACCTACCTGGAGGCAGGCTAAATTTCCAGAGGGGGTAGAAAATATACCAGGTATTGGAAGCAAAAACTGCCAGACTGAAAAAGAAAGGAGAGATACTACCTTAAGCTTTATATCGAAAAGCTACCCAAGCATGGACTGGACCCATGCATACACCGACGGTTCTGTAACAAACACTACACAGAATGGAGGGGCAGCAGCATTCCTGAACCTACCAAATGGCAGAAAAATAAGACTGTCATTCGCTACTGGTAAGTACACAAGCAATTTCAGAGCGGAGGCAGAGGCACTGAAGCCGGCAGTGGAAGAAATGGTGACACATAAAGAAAATGAAAGCCATATAGTCCTGCTTACAGATGCTCTCGCCGTAGTCACAGCGCTAAAAAGCCAGAAAAACACTGAGCTTAATGACTTAAGAGCAGCACTCTGTCAACTATGCCAGCAGTCCGCACCAAAAAGGGTAGTGGTACAGTGGGTTCCGTCACACTGCAACATCCAAGGCAACGAGGAGGCAGACAGACTGGCAAAAGAAGGTGCAAGACTACCCCAAACAGATACCAGAAGGACGTACGAAGAGTCAAAACGGCTTATCAAAGCCAGATACATGACCAAATGGGAAACCGAACATACTGGTTACACCAAAAACGATGCCTATTACCAGTTGAACCGAAGAGAGCAGATCGTTGTCTTCAGACTTCGCACTGGCCACAATAGACTGAGGTACCACCTATTCAACAAATTGAAGATAGGGTGTACCGACGAATGCCCGTGCGGTACTGGTAAAATGACCGCTGAACATCTGCTGCAGAACTGCCCGACATACGAGGATCAGAGAGAGCAGATGTGGCCATTACCAGTGGAACTGCAAGACAAGCTCTATGGCAGTGGCGAGAGCCTCAGGATGACCGCCGCTTTTTTCGAAAAAATAATGGTTGCTGTCTGACTGCGTACGCAGAAGAAGAAGAAGACCCAGTACAAAAAAAATGAATGCTGAAGTCGGATTGTTGGACCGATAGGTGCAAATATCGCAGCCAAGCTGTAAACTACGACACAATGCATTCCGTTCTCTGGACTACATTCTTCTACTTAAGCCATTTCAGGGTTTTGTATTGGGAGATTGAGAACGAACGAACGAAGAAGAAAAAGAAGAAGAAGAAGAAGAAGAAGAAGAAGAAGAAGAAGAATCGCTAGAAGAACTGAATAAAGCCATCGACAGCTTGTCCCGAGCAGACCATCAGGCAGCGACGGGATGCCATCTGATCTGATCAAGGGTGCACTACTGCATCACATGTATATGATGCTATGTTGTTCTGGAAAGAAGCCATTGAACCTCAAGATATGAGAGATGCACAGATTGTAACTTTATACACAGATGAAGTTTTTCCCAGAGTAATCTTAACAGCTGCAGAAATTGATAGGAAATCAACATTCAACATGATTCCCCCCCCCCCCCCCCAACAAAATCAGCTCTTTTATGTTGTCTTTATTGACCTGACAAGGTCACTTGATTTGGTTACCGGAGCTGGGCTATTCAAATCCCTGTCTAAAATAGGTTGTCCAAGCAAACTGCCACGATTAGTAAAGTAAATATATTATATATAATGGATGTAATTGAATGCACCTTATGTAAGTATGTGCGCTCTTGCTGTCTGCATTGAGGAGACAGATACATAATAATAATAATAATAATAATCGCGTGGGCGTCAAAGGCCCGTTGCGTCGATTGACCACTACCATGTCCAACTGCTGAGGCTATGTCCAAAGCGTGTCAACCTAAATCCCAAGAGACTACCCAGGTGGAGCCGTATACTCCGCAACATTGTGATGAGGGCCGCAGGGAGTGTGTTAGACCAATTTTTGTGTCAAGCTTTCCGTGTCTGTCCGTATCAAACTCCCTGTTTCCATGTGTACCGCCGTGAACTTATGACTGTGTCCACCTGTTGGTCCGCGTGACTCTTGCTGTGCTGAGAATACGAGATTTGGAGTCGTGCAACCTCTGGTGTAAGGAGAAGGGAGGAAGTCAATTTTAGTCCAAGCAGAGTTGTCCTTCAGTAATAATAATCTGAACTGAATGCTGGTGTTCAGTTAAGCGGAACGTTGAACTCCGTTATGGGCTGGTTTCCAACGGCTTGAGCAGGCATGAAATGCAGCGAAACGCAGAATAACAAACATGATAACCAATCGAAAGCACATCAAATCTACAGAATAAAGTCCCTGATACCACCTGGTGAAGGAGTTGTGAAATATAATTCGGACAGGAACCACCAAACTCGGGAAGTCGAGAGCGCAGCTACTAAGGCGCGGCATCTTACTTTTTCTCATACGTAATGCATCCTGTAAATGTTTTCATTTGACCTACTTGCAGATCGTTTGATAGACTTGTGTAAACCTGTCTTGTACTATCGGGTTCCCAAAATGGGGCACATTATAACAACTTTATAACGTACAATACGTAGTGTAAGATATCTACTGAAGACGGATGTGTCGGACCGAAAAGTGCAAATATCGCAGTCAGTCCTCTAAACTAGCGACACAACCCATTTCGTTCTCCAGACTAAATCCTGCTACTTGCAAAGCCCTCTTCAGAACTTCGTAGCGGACTATTGAGAAACGAACGCAGAAGAAGAAGAAATAGTGTAGGTGATGCTTAAGTACAGATGAACATTGGATCAGCTACACATCCACCCTGCTAAAACTGTCGGCAACAGGAAAAATAAAAGGAAACTTCTACACCCCATCGGCAAATAGGATCGGTTTGGCTCTGTCTAGTCTCCGACCAAGTGTCCAACTCGTTTCGTTGCTTGTCGTTTCATGCACCCCTTGCAGTGTTTCTCCCATTTCGTCAGATAAAATCTATCCAGGTATCTCATCTTTCAAATATTTGAAAAACAGAGAGATTGAAAAATGGTAGACAGTAGTTCCTCGTTGTCTGCCAAACGAAGAACAGACAGACTGAAAAATGATAGACATCTGTCCATTATTATCTGCCGAACTGACTATCCGCGATTCGATTACCCGTCGGCTGCGATTTAAATCACTATTTTGATATGTCTACATAAATTATGTTCTGTACTCATGTTAACTCTTGATATGAAAAAAAACTTAATATCCCGCTAGGCGTCAGACATGCAGGAACGTTTCATCTCGATAATAAAAATGTTTCATTGTAAAATAAGACTGTTTCCTATTGATCAGCGTTGTCTCTTACATGAGACTGTTTCCTGTTGATCAGCGTTGTCTCTTACATGGGACTGTTTCATGTCGATCAGCGTTGTCTCTTACATGAGACTGTTTCCTGTCGATCAATGTTGTCTATTTAATTAACACATTATAGGATATCGCTTCTTCTTCGCGCCCTTCTGGCCGCCAACTTGAATATATCTAAAGACAGCAGTGGTGAGTCTGAGACTATTGGTATCTCCATAGAACTTACCCAGGAAGTGTGGCCATCATCCCGTGTTGTGATAGTCACACGTGCTTTCTCTGTTCTGCGTATGTTAGACGCGTTTGTAGCATATGCTCTCATGTTGTTAGTGCCACATACATATTCATCTGTATGTCCTATTCTTAGTTTGTTGTTGATGATATCTCAGTCTGTTGTGGCCTGTGCGGAGTCTAAAGATTAATACCTGCCCACCTCTATTCAGCTGGTAAGGTGCGTCATTTGATTGATGTCCTGTGTGCTTTGCTTCGCTTTATTTCTGTATACACACCAGGTAAACCTCTAGAACTATTTATTAGCAATACTTATATCAGGTTGATATAGCTTTTCATCTTCGCTTGACAGGATGTCAGCGTCACCATTGTCAAAATTATTGCAACGAGATGAAATCATGTAAGAAATGTCAAAATCAGCTGTCTGTTTTTGGTGTATAGTTATAAAAATACCGTCACATAAACATGCCCACTAAAAGAATGCTGACCAACAGGATATTTATGCCAACACTCTGTTACAAGTGCCAAAGGCGGACTTTAACCAAATCTCTAGAGAGAAAGATCACGACATGTGAGATAAGATGCCTTCGGAAAACAATGAACGGAGACACAGAATGCACAATTGAAGATATGCGACAGATATTTAAAGCAAGACACTACACTAAAATATTGATAAAGACGGAATCAAGTAATTCGAGCAGCTAATGAGAATGCAATCTGACCAGCTACCCATGTGCGCCTATAAAGCACGACGATCAAGTTTTCGTAACCATGGCAGACCGATGACTATATGGATAGGAAATAATAAGGTTATTCTAAATCGTCATGGAATTAAATTTATTTCATGGACGAGTCCTGCCCTGGACAGAAAACTACGGCTCCCCACGCTGCCTCGGAGTACAAGTGGAAAAGACAAGATAAGACAAGATATATAAATCACCGAGTCTAGTATTCAGGTATATAGCTTACCAAGTTTGGGTTGCCATTTCAACATGCAAATTTATTGTTTCTTATTCTTTTTGCCATTTGTCAAATTTTACAGAAATTAATTAACATCGGATAACGAGAACATACTGTACTTGAAGTGAACGTGGGACAAAGGAATAATCCATTCTCGTTGATTAATTTTGCCCGTTCGGTGACAGATAGTCAGACATGACAGGTCATCTCCTACTTTCATTAACACGGACCTGGAAGTCAACAAATGGTTTGAGCCAATGAAGACGAAAGATACGTTTTCCGCCTAATTTTGGTTCATAAGAATCGCCCCTCTACCAACACCCATTCTGACACATACAAAGCGTCTCTCTAACACCCATTCTGACACATACAAAGCGTCTCTCTAACACCCATTCTGACACATACAAAGCGTCACTCTAACACCCATTCTGAAACATACAAAGCGTCACTCTAACACCCATTCTGACACATACAAAGCGTCACTCTAACACCCATTCTGACACATACAAAGCGTCACTCTAACACCCATTCTGACACATACAAAGCGTCAAACACCCATTCTGACACATACAAAGCGTCACTCTAACACCTATTCTGACACATACAAAGCGTCAAACACCCATTCTGACACATACAAAGCGTCAAACACCCATTCTGACACATACAAAGCGTCACTCTAACACCCATTCTGACACATACAAAGCGTCACTCTAACACCCATTCTGACACATACGAAGCGTCACTCTAACACCCATTCTGACACATACAAAGCGTCACTCTAACACCCATTCGGACACATACAAAGCATCACTCTAACACACATTCTGACACATACAAAGCGTCACTCTAACCCCCATTCTGACACATACAAAGCGTCAAACACCCATTCTGACACATACAAAGCGTCACTCTAACACCCATTCTGACACATACAAAGCGTCACTCTAACACCCATTCTGACACATACAAAGCGTCAAACACCCATTCTGACACATACAAAGCGTCACTCTAACACCCATTCTGACACATACAAAGCGTCACTCTAACACCCATTCTGACACATACAAAGCGTCACTCTAACACCCATTCTGACACATACAAAGCGTCACTCTAACACCAATTCTGACACATACAAAGCGTCACTCTAACACCCATTCTGACACATACAAAGCGTCACTCTAACACCCATTCTGACACATACAAAGCGTCAAACACCCATTCTGACACATAAAAAGCGTCACTCTAACACCCATTCTGACACATACAAAGCGTCACTCTAACACCCATTCTGTCAAATACAAAGCGTCACTCTAACACCCATTCTGACACATACGAAGCGTCACTCTAACACCCATTCTGACACATACAGAGCGTCACTCTAACACCCATTCTGACACATACAAAGCGTCACTCTAACACCCATTCTGACACATACAAAGCGTCACTCTAACACCTATTCTGACACATACAAATCGTCACTCTAACACCTATTCTGACACATACAAAGCGTCAAACACCCATTCTGACACATACAAAGCGTCAAACACCCATTTTGTCACATACAAAGCGTCACTCTAACACCCATTCTGACACATACAAAGCGTCAAACACCCATTCTGACACATACAAAGCGTCTCTCTAACACCCATTTTGACACATACAAAGCGTCAAACACCCATTCTGACACATACAAAGCGTCACTCTAACACCCATTCTGACACATACAAAGCGTCACTCTAACACCCATTCTGACACATAGAAAGCGTCACTCTTACACCTATTCTGACACCTACAAAGCGTCAAACACCCATTCTGACACGTACAAAGCGTCACTCTAACACCCATTCTGACACATACAAAGCGTCACTCTAACACCCATTCTGACACATACAAAGCGTCACTCTAACACCCATTCTGGCACATACAAAGCGTCACTCTAACACCCATTCTGACACACAAGCAGCGTTGCTCTCTACAAACATCCATTCTGGTCAGATTCAATTCGCTGTTCCGTTATCAAGAATGAAGTTACCAAGATGAAAAATGAGCGAATGATAGAGACTGTTATCTATAACGACGGAGCGCTGTGGACACTAGACCACGCAGAATCAGGACGTTGTGCCGCTGGCCATATAAAGATTTGGATATCCAAGCATCAAAGATCAGTGGTAGTCCGATCGTCTCCTTTGTTTTGGAGTGCCATCCATTTTACAACGTTTTATTACCTTCATCAATGAAGAGCTTGACAGATATGAGGGTTCCCAAGAGAACAATCGTTAATACCTTGTACCGCTGTCTGGTCTTACTATTACAGCTTGACAAGACATTTAATTCTTCTTTTTGCTGAATTGTTGTTTGACGATTAGGGAAGTAAGGTGTGATTTAACATTACATTGGTGCAACACGTTTGACGTGGAATGTTAGATACAGAACATAAACAACTGCATTAAGTGTTACTTAATCAGGAAACCATAAACACGGTTGAAGATCAGTGAACTCAAGCAGTACATTGCAGTGCCTAACAAATATACTTATTTGTGTTTCTTATATCTGAATACTCAGCACATAGAGACACACCGGTCTTAGAATTGGAATACGTAATTTTGATTCCGCATGTCTTTGGTCTAGATTGAGAGTTAGAACTGTGATTCTGAACGTTCCTGAGTAACATAGTCTCAGCAGACGGCAAACTTGATACCAAAATCCAAACAGATGTAATAACGCAAGTCATATCATTGGGAAAACGTCCCCGACATGTAAGCACGTTAAAATGGATACAAAAAGAACACTGTAACACACTATTCCTACCCAAATTATGCCATCAGTGCCAGAACTGGACATTAACAAGCAAAGATAAAAGACACATCGTGACAACAGAGATGAAATGTCTGCACAAACTATTTAGAGTAACAAGAATGGATAGAATCTGAAACGAAGATATTATGAGCCAAGTAAGTTCAACACCATTGCTAGACCTCATAAAGACACAACAAACTAAATGCTTCGACCACGTGCCACGTCAAACACCAGAAAATATCTCTCATATAGCAATGCTATATTTGTACAGATGCAATGGATACAGAGCAATAGGCCGCCAACGCAAAAAAATGGATAGCAGAAATAAGAGAAGCAGTAAAGCTCCCCGTGTGCGAAGCACATACTAGAGTGGTTAAGATACCTCTTGATAATCTGTCCCTGATAGACGCAAACGGGAGATAGACGAACAGAAGAAAGAAGATACTGAAGGCCGTATCTTGAATGGAGATGACCACAAACGGTGCCCATCCTTCACCTGTGCTGTAGTTCCCGTTGCTATCTGGTCTTGCTCGTGTTTACACTGTCGGAGACCCTGACCTTATTTGCGTGGACACCTTGAATGGCATGGGTAACACGTGGCCCCCATGCATGTACCGAACTATTTAAGACAGAACTGGCGCATTGTTAACACGGCTAAAATGTACGGTCTTATAGAAGGAATACAATTATACAGCAAACAACGGAAGGACGATTACCTTCTAGTCAGGCAAAATATACTGATCAGTCTTGTTAATCAGAGCGAGGCGACATATACTGGAAAAGGCCCTCACCTTTGCTTCCTCTTAGCCCTTCATGGAAACGGGCTGTTTTCATGACATCCTGATTAACTCGGTGAGGGATCGATTTGATCCCCGTAGTAGTGAGTGACACGCAGATGACGCCAATCATAGCACAACCGTCTGGAGGACCCCGGTCCACCTTCGTCGGCATTGGAAACAACATAGAGCAAACAAGGGACACCCTAATTTCGAACCGGAAACTCTCCTGGAATTTGAACGCATGCTCAGACCTAGTGCAAGTACACATTCATCGATGCATGATTGACAGCTAGCCACCTCTTGAATGCGATTGTCGTAGGCTAGTAAAAGTAGCATGTTGAGAACAAGTAACATCGATGCGTCTTGGGGCTCGAGATACATGTGCGATTTCTATGTGCAGGCCATGGATTCCCATTAGGAGTACTTTGGCACATTGGTAGACTAGCCTTTCCTTTGCAAGTGAAGCATTGGGTCACCATTACAACTGACTCGTTCTACTTCTTCTTCTTCCTCTTCTTCTTCGTTCTCAATCTCCCACTACCAAACCCTGAAAGGATAAGTAGCAGAATGTAGTCCAGAGAACGGAATGCGTTGTGTCACAGTTTACAGCTTGGCTGCTATATTTGCACCTTTCGGTCCAACACTCCGACTTCAGCAAGCATTTTTGTCGTTCCCTTCTCCTTAGCCAGTCTGCCCTGCTGCAGCCTGTTATCCAGGATCACCGCGTGGAGGTATAGAAGGGTCTTTGCAGCTATGGTTTGCTGGCCCTGACGCTAGCAGTCAGCTATGGTTTGCTGGCCCTGACGCTAGCAGTTAGCTATGGATCGCTGACTACTGCAGCTCATGTGCTGCTCAGCATCTTGATCCCAACTGACTCGTTCAACAGGGACCAGTATCAGTGCAGTTAGATTATTGTTTATTTTTTTATTTTGTCCTTTTGTATCTTGACAGACGGTCAGTAAGCTGGTCTGTTGTAGAGATGGTGGTGGCTGCAACGGTTTTTGACCTAGCTTTCCTGGACAGCCATGTAACAGCCGAAATGGATAAAGTGCCTTGCCCATTTTGCACTTTCCCTATCTCGTCCCAGTTGATGACATCCAAGAGAAGGACAGAGTCGATACGCTTGGAAACAGCAAGGCTGCAAAGTATGCCAGAAGCTGATTCTAACTGGTCGTCTTCTGCCTTAGGGTCCCTCCCTCCTGATTTTCGGTTGAGGTTTACTCCCCTATCCTTGCGCACTCTCGTGCTAACCTACGAGGCAGTGAGAATATTTCTGTCCGGGTTTTCTCCCTTAGCCTCATGCACTCCCGTACTATCCCACAAGGCATGGGTGGAGCATAGCTACCAGTCCATCTGTCCGGGGATCACTTGTTTAATATACACTCTAGCGTTCTTCTTATTTCAGCCTTTAACTGAGCAGTGCCACCATGATCACGCACAGCGACGTTTATAATTAACGCTTCGATTAGCGTTTATCTTAGCGTTTACAATAAAAATGATATTCCTTGATGAGGTTACTAGTCCTAGGAACAACCCTCTTTAGTCTCCTATTTCGACATACTTTGAAAATTCGGTGTCCACGTTCCCTTCGCTTCGTGTAGGGGCGTTTTAATATGCGACCTTTCGTCATGGAATGAATACGCAGCATTACATTCCACTCAAAACAGTCAAGACACACACACACCATTTTCTGTTGACTCTTCAGGTCTATCTAGAAAGTGTGAGGTACAATAAAAACTTCAATGACAAGTGAAACATACAAGTTTTAAATGTGCGAGATTTATGAGCTATTTATTTAGACAGAAATAAAAGGGGGATGGGCCCTTGGAGTGCGGGAGTCTGTTTTTTTTTTAGAACCACTGAGATATTCCTTAATATTTTTCTCCTTTCTCCAATCCACTGTGAAAACTAGTTATTCACTATTATGGGGTGGTTGTTGAGGATGGGGCTGGGAGAGGTGTTGGAATAGTTTATTAAACTTTCTTTCAAAACAAGAAGTTTATTCCCCATTCACCGGTCTCCTGGCTGGGTATGTAAACCTATACAGCCTTTATCGTATTATTTACACCGGTGGTTGCAATAGTTGCAAGGTTGCTAGGCATAAACACATCCCTCTTCAGTCTTCTTCCATTCCAAGCTTGGAAGGTTCGGGTAGGCCTAATATTTTCGACGCATGTGCCACTCAGGAGAGACAAATTGATTAATCATCATCATTGACCTTTCTCACTCCAGGTAGTGCAGTATAGATCCAACACTGCATTTAGTTTACCTGTCACTCCAGGTGGTGGAGTATGGATCCAACACTGCATTTAGTTTACCTGTCACTCACTCCAGGTGGTGGAGTATAGATCAAACACTGCATTTAGTTTACCTGTCACTCCAGGTCGTGGAGTATGGATCCAACACTGCATTTAGTTTACCTGTCACTCCAGGTGGTGGAGTATGGATCCAACACTGCATTTAGTTTACCTGTCACTCACTCCAGGTGGTGGAGTATAGATCAAACACTGCATTTAGCTTACCTGTCACTCCAGGTGGTGGAGTATGGATCCAACACTGCATTTAGTTTACCTGTCACTCACTCCAGGTGGTGGAGTATAGATCAAACACTGCATTTAGTTTACCTGTCACTCCAGGTGGTGGAGTATAGATCCAACACTGCATTTAGTTTGCCCTAACCAGCTGTTTGGGAATACTGAATATTATTGTTTGTAGAGCAGTTTTTGGACAATTGTGTTTACATGGTGAGATTGCCAATCCCAGTGCAAGGTACCCTAGTCGCCTGTTTGTCATGACCTTATGGAAAGGAGATAGATAAATCGATTGTGACGTAATTATTGACATTTCACCTGTAGGGTAGAGGTTTCTATTCAACTTCCTGTCCCATATTCACCCCAGCACGATTAAAAGGCGACCACTACAGTTTGCCTTCTACAGAAAGCACGCGCCAAACCACTTTGCGTATTCAAGCAGTGGTATTTAGCAATTTGTTTCACACGACGAGGTTGCCAGCCCAATCACAACTCTTATTGGTCGTAGCGGGCTGCAATAGCTTTCATAACATCCCGAGCGTGCTAATAAACGTGGACCGGTGTCTTCCTGGTTGTTGTGAAATGCTTGACTTCATTTTTTGCCGTCCCCTATCATGGGGATCGCGTCGATCCCCTACCTCTTTAACCAGGCTGCTATGAGAACACCCCGTTTCCAGGGAGATCTGCGTGTAACTAGGAAGGTCTTGGCCAGTATATTTGACCTGCCTCTGACTAACATGTCGGATCTGTATGTTTTACCTGACCAAATGTTGGTCTTTTCGTCCTATTGTCTGGTGGTAGATTTACAAGAAACATGATAAAGAAAGATTGAGCTAAGACTAAAAAGGATCAGGGGAACCTTTCTAACCAAGAACCGACCATTCGTCCTAGTCAGGCTTTTCTGAACATGATGTTGATGTTGTTGTTGTTGTTGATGTTGATGTTGTGGATTAACTATCTAGGTCAATGTTGGTTCAGGGCAACGAAAGAGCTGGCATCCTTGCTTCACTTACACCAATTACGGGTTCATTCGATATGGATAGGAATAATATTTGGAAGTCTATCAATGACCGCCTGATAGATGACGATACATCAATAGATAAATTAGCAATTTACAGACAGCAGATCTTTAATATCGAACGAGGTTCGATTAAACTTTGGAGAAAGAGAGGACAATGTAGAAGTGTGTACAACCATGGAGCTGCAGTAATCATCAGATTCCACAACCTTCGCTATCTGCCTATTTACTGAGAGAGACTGAGACCTCAGGGGACTGTCCGAAATCGATTCTTCGAAACAGGACAGAACAAAACTAGGTGCCGAGTTGTTCATCTTTTCGTTGCCAATGCCAAGTTATAGAATTTCTAGTATCCTTGTAGCTGGTGAATGGAAATGTATATCATATAAGTGAATCTTGGATGCCAGTGAATAACATTAGTCTGTCTGGGGAGATTCTTGAGTCTTGTGTAAGAGAGCAGCAAATAGAGTAGAGACAGTTAAGTTCGTGTGCATAGTCTAACTTGTTTAAGTAAGTGTTGTTGTTGTTGAAATTGATTCGAATGCCCACAATGAGCAGGTAACTCTTTTGTGCCCCCTAAAAAGGGCGTTAAATAGACGTATTGCAGTAGCTTTTCTCACACCCTGAGCGTGCTGATGAAGGTGGACTGGGTCCTCCAGGCAGTTGTGCTATTATTTGCCTCATATGCGTGTCACTTACTACTACACCATCATGTCAATACTTCACCATTAAAACCAGTCTACCATGAAAACAGCCCGTTTCCAGGGAGGGCTACTAGGAAACCGAGGTGAATGTCTTGGCCAGTATATTTTGCCTGATCCTGACTAACATGTCTGGTCACTATATTTTGCCTGACCAGACGTTAATCTTCCTCCCCTAAGTATTTGATACATTGATGTTCTGTCCCATGTTGAAAGATTGCACTACAGTTTGTTAATGTTGTCATTTTTGATTGTGTGATACATCCCATCGAGATACGCATACATAGAAATCTGGCATTGCACTAAAGCTGATAGTACATTAGCCTTCCTTCTTCAGTATACATGTGGATACACGACCAGCTAATGTAACCCGAACGGAAAGCAAGGAATAGTAACACTATAACCTGCCTGATTTGTCGCAAAATATCACTAAGGAGGGTATAGCATGAGGCTAGCTACCTCGTACTGTAGAAACTGAAAGTCACAAAAACATTAACATGTATAGATAAGCAGAACAATGTTTGGGAGCTGAAATGGTTTACGATCGATTGATGATTGAATGAAACCCGCTAGTAAGAAACATGAATTGATTGATGAATTACTGTAACCCCCTTGTAATGAAACACGGATTGATTGATGATTGAATGTCACTCGCTAGTAAAGAAACATGAATTGATTGATGAATGACTGTAACCCGCTTGTAAGAAACAATCCTCGATTGATTGATGAATTAATTTAATCCGCTAGTCAAGAAACATAGATTGATTAATGTTTGAAAGCCGCCGCTATTTAAGAAACTCATATTGATTGATAACTGAATTCAATCCGCCAGTAAAGAAAGACTGTCACACGGGAAGAACTGAGCACTACGGCTCCAACAAAAAGACGACATCAGACACTTTCCTCAGAGATACACAAAATTGATTTCGTTGTTCTAGTACTCAGCTGTTCTTGGGTCGGGTTATTAGTTCTCTTCTATTTGGCCCACGTGCTAGGCTGATAAGTCAACGGTGCGAGGCTACCATAGGAGGGATTACGGCCGAACGCCTCTAAGCTGGAATCCCGTCCTAAATCTCAGCACCACTGCGATGGGAGGCTACGATAGGGTTGGGACCTGGGGCTCGTGTCCCAGCCCGACCCGGTCGAGCCGCAGAAAGAGGTCTCTGCCGTCCGCCGATAAAAGCGGGCGGGAAGCTGCCCGATATTCACCCCATACGGCGATGAGGTATGAAACCACTAGTAGAAGACTTAGTTCTCGGTCGGGGTATCGTAAGCAGTAGAGCAGCCACCTCACTGCGAACTGTTGAGACGCAACTCCTTGATCATGAGATATGTCCGCACACCAGGCGAACAACATCTCCGCGCCATTACCAGGCTTGTCCCCTGGTTAAATGCACTCCTTCGAGAGGAATCGCAGGTCGCTGACATTTGGTCCACGTGCTTGGCTGATAAGCCAATGGTGCGAAGCTACCACCTGAGGGACTACGGCCGAACGCCTCTAAGCCAGAATCCCGCCCTAAATCTCAGCACCGCTGTGATGGGAGGCCACGATATGGTTGGGACCTGGGGCTCGCGTCTCAGCCCGGCCCGCTCGAACCGCAGAAATGCACCTTGCCAAATGCATTCCTGCCTCGCTCTTTACCTCTGTCTGCTATCAGCCATCCCAATGGACACAGAAGAGATGCAGTCCAGCGGACATTGCACCTCTGCCCTATTGTGACAACGTCCCAGGTGGCGGGGAATGCTAGGCGTGCCATCACTGCGGATGAGCCGAGAAAATAAAGGGAGCAAAGAGATACCTCACTCACATGCATATGCTGCTTTTCTGGCAGGACGTGACGATCCTGAGACACAGTCACACTGGGCTGCCTCTCTTCCGGGATAGTACAAACTAGTACATAGTCCATCATATCATATCATTGCCAAACCCTATAGACACGAGTGGGGAAGACTCGTTAGTCCTGAAAGACAACTTCCCTAAGAGAGACAACTCTGACCACAAACAGGGCATCCCTATATAAACGCCTGTTGAAATGGGATGCACTGAGCCACAGGCTTAACAAAATAAAACAGCGCAACGTAAATATCGCTGTAAACAGCTTACGATAAAGAAGAAGAAGAAGTTCTCTTCTTTGTCCTTTCAAACCGTAAGCCAAGAATCCATCTATTTACATCACAAGCGTTTGTCTTTTTGTTTACCTCAGAGCGATGACGTCTGTCATGTTAGAACTTGCTTAATCTACTAATCAACCGAGCATGACTGCAGTACAGCCGTAAAAAGGTCGCAGACACTAGGACATAGGGTAGTCTGTAACTAAAGAAGTGGGCAATATTTCTTCACACTTTATGTCACGTTTGACAGCACCTCACACTTGACAAGTTATATTTCCAGTTGAACAAATACAAAATCAATCAATGTTTTGAGACGTTCCCTTATTTTTATTCATGCTGGGTGTGAAAATGGCATTTATTGGAGATATTAAAAACTAGGCGCCGCAATTCACTTTAACGAAACAACCAAAATTCGTTTTCGTGGTTTACTGATGTAGGGTATATAATCAAGAGACTGAAAACATCGGATTTATATGTGGGGAGGGGAACTGTATAGGGCAGGGGGGAGGGAGGGGTGACATCACAACGGCACAAGGCATATAACTGAATCACTTCTTGTTTTTGTTACAGCGATGGGCGGGAGGGGGGGGGGGGATGGGATAATGTTACCGCACCTAGACCTTACTGCCTAGTCACTTGTATTCTTCTCTGGAAGGTATAGGTTTACCAGAGAATATGTTTGCTTTGTCCTGGTCAGGTACCAGTCTTGTTTTCTGTCTCTCAAAGACTGTCTTAGGTTATCATCCATTCGGGTACTGGCCATAAGGGAGTCGTCTGGATCCATTCTATCGGGTACTGGTTGTAAGAAGGTTTGGATCCATTCTATCGGGTACTGGTCGTAAGGAGGTTTGGATCCATTCTATCGGGTACTGGTCGTAAGGAGGTTTGGATCCATTCTATCGGGTACTGATCGTAAGGAGGTTTGGATCCCTTCTATCGGGTACTGGTCGTAAGGAGGTCGCCTGGGTCTATTCTATCGGGTACTGGCCGTAAAGGAGGTCGTCTTGATTCATCGTTCGAGTACTGGTCGTAATTAGGGTAGTCTTGATTCATCCTACGAGTACTGGTCGTAACTAGATCGTCTTGATTTTTCCTATCGGGTACTTGTCGTATTTAGATCATCTTGATTCATCCTATCGGGTACTGGTCGTATTTAGGTCATCTTGATTCATCCTTTCGGGTACTGATCGTAAGGAAGTTGTCTTGATTTCATCATGTCAGGTACTGGTCGTAAGGAGATAGTCTGGATCTATGGTTCTTGACTTGCCGTGGTTTTCGGGAAGTATAATTGTTTTTAATGTTGCGAACATTAATCATACTAGTAAAGCCGAGATTGCTCCATTGAACTATGAGTGGGCAGCGGTAGAAGATCGCCACGTTTTATTTGCTTGCATGCCCTGTCTCTCCTTACTAACTGCAGCGCCTTTCTTAAGTACCCCCTTCATATTAACATTTCTCCTCCACTGCTGTTTCACTTTCTGTGTGTTTAGAGAAGTTGATTTGGTTGAGCAGTTGTTTTTTGTTGCCACGAGACAGTGATAGTTTCAGATGCTCTCTAAACTCTATTCTTGCATCTCTAACGTACTTAACAGAACGTGCCCTCATTATTGCAAATGCAATGATGGATTACTGATTTTGTTGTTGTTTCACAACTGGTGTACACATAAATGCGTTTTTGAGGCAATTTTATGTTAGTAAGAAGAAGAAGAATAATATCCTTTATTGTTTCGCGTTGGATTTGTCTATATAATTACAGCTCATACAACATCCATCTGATTTCCTGTTTCCGGCTAAGCTCTTTCTGTAGAAGTAAATGCGTAAAACTATTCATGACAACCTGTCCTTTTTTCAGAATCCTCATGGAAAAGTGTTTCTCTAGACAAAGCACACAACTAGAACTCAAAGTTTATCTTTGTGTTATGAAGCACAAAACTTGGACTGACAAGTTTATATTTTGTTATGGAGCACAAAACATGGACTGACGGGTTGATCTTTTGTGTTATGAAGCACAAAACTTGGACTGATAAGTTTATCTTTTGTTATGAAGCACAAAACTTGGACTGACAAGTTTATCTTTTGTTATGAAGTACAAAACTTGGACTGACAAGTTTATCTTTTGTTATGAAGCACAAAACTTGGACGGACAGGTTGATCTTTTGTGTTATGTCTAAGTACTAACACGTATCAACTGGTTTTAGATTAAAAATAAGCATTGGGCCAAAACAAACGTTAGGTTCAGGTGAAACACATTGGCCAAGACCACACCTGTCGTTATGTCGTGGTCCTGGAGACATATGTGCCAGGTTTTCCATATTTTTTTCAACTTTTTCAACATCCTCTTTTCCTACATGTTCTATATCTTTTCTCTATCCCGTGAACACGCCAATGTGGCATATAGGGAATATGGTGTTGAGCCCATGTGTTTTTTTTTACCAACGGCCCACTTTGGGGTGATGTGGTCAACATCACACGGCAACCTTTACTTTCCCAGTTATTATCGTACCATATCTTTCATCACCAACTGGGGGCTGAACCCCGATCGCTCGACTGGGAAGTCATTGCACTAACTACTACGCACCAATTTTTTTTTCGTGTCTGTTACGTATTATATATTTGAGATCAAGATTCTGAGCAGTGTACACTAGGACATAACTTTACGAAATGAACTTATCTGAACGAAAGATGATTCAGAAAGAGGAAGTATCTAACACCAAAACCTGCAGTTATATTATTGTACAACATAGAGACTGTTCTTCAACAAATTCGCCCCAATTTACTCTAGCAAGATATATTGTTTATTGTCTTAATTGGTATTCATCCTACAAATGGCGTGAAGTGAGGTTTACTTTAGCTAGAAGTTGCATTTCTGTATTTTCACGAGTCTCTAAAATATGTGGTTAACTTTGGTATACAATATCCCCGATGTCACGACAGCGCGAGGTGTTCGAGAAATGCTAATCTGCAGATTTCAAAGTGTGGAAATAACGAAAAAGTGATCATGCAAATAGCTTGGTTTCTAATAGCGTTATTTGACAAACAATTCGCCGTTCTGAAATAAGTGAATGAACTTTAGCATAAATGATAGGTCGTACACTCCATACTTCAGCTATCATAATTAGTCTCAATTTATCTTTGCGATGTATGTAGAGCCACTGTTGCCAGCTACAGAAGAGATGTCGTAAAGAGTTAAATTAACTCAGAACGAGACACATAAAGAAAATGAAAGCCATATAGTCCTGCTTACAGATGCTCTCGCCGTAGTCACAGAGCTAAAAAGCCAGAAAAACACTGAGCTTAATGACTTAAGAGCAGCACTCTGTAAACTGTGCCAGCAGTCCGCACCAAAAAGGGTAGTGGTACCGTGGGTCCCATAACACTGCAACATCCAAGGCAACGAGGAGGCAGACAGACTGGCAAAAGAAGGTGCAAGACTACCACAAACAGATACTAGTATGACGTACGAAGAGTCAAAACGGCTTATCAAAGCCAGATACATGACCAAATGGGAAACCGAACATACTGGTTACACCAAAAACGATGTCTATTACCAGTTGAACAGAAGAGAGCAGGTCGTTGTCTTCAGACTTCGCACTGGCCACAATAGACTGAGGTACCACCTATTCAACAAATTGAAGATAGGTGGTACCGACGAATGCCCGTGTGGTACCGGTAAAATGATCGCTGAACATCTGCTGCAGAACTGCCCGACATAAGAGGATCAGAGAGAGCAGATGTGGCCATCACCAGTGGAACTGCAAGACAAGCTCTATGGCAGTGTCGATAGCCTCAGGATGACCGCCGCTTTTTTTGAAAAAATAATGGTTACTGTCTGACTGCGTACGAAGAAGAAGAAGAAGAAGAACGAGTAGCTTCTAAAACTAACAACACAAAAGATGAAATTAACAACCAAAAAAGGTTCAGTTGCAGTTATACAAAAGAACGATAACACATGTTACGACCAAATAAGATCTTTGTCAAAAGAAGGACAAGTAAAAAATATCATAGACAACATTACAGTTAGCACAACTTAACACTTGACAGCTACCATAACTAAACACGTGAGAGCTAGCATAATTAAACACGTAAGAGCTACTATAACTAAGCACGCGAGAGTTAGAACAACTAAACACATAACAGCTGCCATAAATAAACACATGAGAGCTACCGTAACAAAACACGTTACAGCTACCATAACTAAACACGTCAGAACTACCATAACTAAACACGTGACAGCTACCATAACTGAAAACGTGAGAGCTATCACAACTAAACACATGAGAGATAGCACAACTAAACACGTGAGAGCTAGAACAACTAAACACACGAGAGCTCGCACAACTAAACACGTGAGAGCTAGCACAACTAAACAAATGAGAGCTAGCACAACTAAACACACGAGAGCTAGCACAACTAAACACGAGAGCTTCCAAGAGTAAAGACATGATAGGTAGCATAACTAAACGCATAAGAGCTAGCACTACTTAACACGTGAGAACTACGATAATTAAACACATTATAGCTAGCATAACTAAACACGTGAGAGCTAGCACAACTTAAAACGTGATAGCTAGCCCAACTAAACACGAAGACGCTAGAACTAATAAACACGTGAGAGCTAGCACAACTAAACACGTAAGAGATAGCACAACTAAACACATGAGAGCTCGCACAACTAAACACGTGAGAGCTAGCACAACTAAACAAATGAGAGCTAGCACAACTAAACACATGAGAGCTAGCACAACTAAACACGAGAGCTACGATAAGTAAACACATGATAGCTAGCATAACTATACACATGAGCGTTAGCATAACTAAACACATGAGCGCTAGCATTGAGAGCTTGCATAACTAAACACAAGAGATCTCTCATAACTATACACATGAGAGTAAGCATAACTAAACACATCAGAGATCGCACAGCTAAACACATGAAAGCTAGCACAACTCAACACGAGAGCTACCATAAATAAACACATGATAGCTAGCATAACTAAACACGTGAGAGCTAGCATTACTAAAGCATGAGAGCTAGCACTACTTAACACGTGAGAGCTACCATAAATAAACACATTATAGATAGCATAAATAAACACGTGAGAGATAGCACAACTAAACACATGAAAGCTAGCACAATTAAACACATGATAGCTAGCATAACTAAACACGTGAGAGATAGCACAACTAAAGACTTGATAGCTAGCGCATCTAAACACATAAGAGCTAGCATAACTATACATATGAAATCTAGCATCTCTATTAACATGAGAGCTAGCATTGAGAGCTAGCATAATTATGCACATACGCACTAGCATAACTATACACATGAGAGCTAGCATAACTATACACATGAGCGTTAGCATAATTAAAAACATGAGTGCTAGCATTGGGAGCTACATAACTATACACAAAAGAACAATTATAACTACACACAGGTGAGCTAGCATAAATATACACATGAGAGCTACATAATTATACACATGAGAGCTAGCATTACTATACTCATAAAAGCTAGCATAACTATTCACACGAGAGCCAGTATAACTATACACATGAGAGCTAGCATTGAGAGCTAGCATACTTATGCACATAAGCACTAGCATAACTATACACATAAGAGCTAGCATAACTATACACATGAGCGTTAGCATAATTAAAAACATGAGCGCTAGCATTGGGAGCTAGCATAACTATACTCAAGAGAGCTCTCATAACTATACACATGAGAGCAAGAATAACTAAACACATGAGAGCTCGCACAACTAAACATGTGAGAACTAGCACAAAAGCACGTGAGATCTAGCACAACTAAACACACGAGAGCTAGCACAACTAAACACGAGAGCTACCATAAGTAAACACATGATAGCTAGCATAACTATACACATGAGAGCTAGCATTGAGAGGTAGTATAACTAAACACATGACAGCTAGCATAACTATACACATCAGCGTTAGCATAACTAAACACGTCAGCGCTAGCATTGAGAGCTAGCATAACTATACACATAAGAGATAGCTTATCTATACAGATGAGAGCCAGTTTAACTATACACATGCAAGCTAGCATAACTATACACATGAGAGCTAGCATAAATATACACATGAGAGCTAGCATAACTATTCTGATAAGAGCTAGCATAACTATACACATGGGCGTTATCAAAACTAAACACATGAGCGTTAGAATTGAGAGCTAGCATAACTATACACAAGAGAGCTCACATAACTATACACATGAGAGGAAGCATTACTAAACACATGAGAGCTCGCACAACTAAACACGTGAAAGCTAGCACAACTAAACACATGAGAGCTAACACAACTAAACACATGAGAGCTAGCCCAACTAAACAGGAAGGCTAACATAAGTAGACAAATGATAGCTTGCACAACTATACACATCAGAGCTAGCATTAAGAGCTAGCATAATTATGTATATGAGGACTAGCATAACTATACACATGAGAGCTAGCATAACTATACACATGAGCGTTAGCATAACTAAACACATGAGCGCTAGCATTGAGAGCTAGCATAACTATACACAAGAGAGCTCTCATAACTATACACATGAGACAAAGCATAACTAAACACATGAGAGCTCGCACAACTAAACACATCAGCGATAGCACAACTAAACACGAGAGCTACCATAACTAAACACATGAGAGTTCGCACAACTAAACACGTGAGAGCTAGCATCACTAAACGCGTGAGAGCTAGCACTACTTAACCCGTGAGAGCTACCTTAACTAAACACATTATAGCTAGCATAACTAAACACGCGAGAGCTAGCACAACTATACACGTGAGAACTAGCACAACTAAACACGTGATAGCTAGCACAACTAACAATTTGAGAGCTAGCCCAAGTAACATTTAAGAGCTAGCACAACTAAACACATGAGAGCTAACACAACTAAACACGTAAGATCTAGCATTGAGAGCTAGCATAACTAAACACATAAGAGCTAGTATAACTAAACACATGACAGCTAGCAAAACTATGCAGATGTGTGTTGGCATAACTAAACGCGTGAGCGCTATCATTGACAGCTAGCATATCTGTACACATGAGAGCTAGTATAACTATACACATGCGAGCTAGCATAACTATACACATGAGAGCTAGCATAACTATACACATGAGAGCTAGCATAACTGAACTCATAAAAGCTAGCATAACTACACATTAGAGCTAGCATAACTATGCACATGAGTGTTATCATAAATAACACTCGAACGCTAGCATTGAGAGGTAGCACAACTAATCACTTGATAGCTCGCACAGCGAACTCGTGAGACCTAGCACTACTTAACATGTGAGAGCTACCATAAGTAAACACATTATAGCTAGCATAACTAAACACGTGAGATCTAGCACAACTAAACACATAAGAGCTAGCACAACTAAACACGTGAGAGCTATCACAACTAAATACATGAGAACTAGCATAACTATACACATGAAAGATAGCATAACTATACTCATAAGAGCTAGCATAACTATACACATAAGAGCTAGCATTGAGAGCTAGCATAACTATACACAAGAGAGCTCTCATAACTATACACATGAGAGCAAGCATAACTAAACACGTGAAAGCTAGCACAACTAAACATATGATAGCTAGCATAACTAAACACGTGAAAGATAGCACAACTAAACACGTGAAAGCTAGCACAAATATGACATGCGAGCTATCACAACTAAACACACTAGAGCTAGCACAACTAAACACGATAGCTACCACAAGTAAACACATGATTGCTAGCATAACTAAACACGCGAGAGCTAGCGCAACTAAGCGCATGAGAGCTAGCACTACTTAAGAAGTGAGAGCTACCATAACTAAACACATTATAGCTAGCATAACTAAACACGTGAGAGCTAGCACAACTAAACACGTCAGAGCTAGCACAACTAAACACAAGAGATTTAGCACAACTAAAACATAAGTGCTAGCACAACTAAACATATGAGAACTAGCACAACTAAACATATGCGATCTAGCACAAGTAGGATGTGAGAGCTACCACAACTAAACACATGAGAGCTAGCACAACTAAACACGTGAGAGCTAACACTACTAAACACGTGAGATCTAGCATTGAGCGTTAGAATAATTAAACACATAAGAGCTAGCATAACTATACACATAGGAGCTAGCATTGAGTGCTAGCATAACTAAAAAATGACAGCTAGCATAACTATACGCATGAGCGTTAGCATAAATAAATACGTGAGCGCTAACATTGAGAGCTAGCATAACTATACACATGAGAGATAGCATAACTATACACATGATAGCTAGTATAAATATGCACATGCGAGCTAGCATAACTATACACATGAGAGATAGCATAACTATACACATGTGAGCTAGCATAACTATACATGAGATAACATAACTATACACATGAGAGCTAGTATAACTATACACATGAGAGCTAGCATAACTATGCACATGAGAGTTAGCCTTGAGAGCTAGCATAATTATGCACATGAGCACTAGCATAACTATACACAGGAGAGCTAGTATAACTATACACATGAGCGTTATCAAAACTAAACACATGAGCGTTAGAATTGAGAGCTAGCATAATTATGCACATGAGAGCTAGCATAAATATACACATGAGAGCTAGCATAACTATTCTGATAAGAGCTAGCATAACTATACACATGGGCGTTATCAAAACTAAACACATGAGCGTTAGAATTGAGAGCTAGCATAACTATACACAAGAGAGCTCACATAAGTATACACATGAGAGGAAGCATTACTAAACACATGAGAGCTCGCACAACTAAACACGTGAAAGCTAGCACAACTAAACACATGAGAGCTAACACAACTAAACACATGAGAGCTAGCCCAACTAAACAGGAGAGCTAACATAAGTAGACAAATGATAGCTTGCACAACTATACACATCAGAGCTAGCATTAAGAGCTAGCATAATTATGTATATGAGGACTAGCATAACTATACATATGAGAGCTAGCATAACTATACACATGAGCGTTAGCATAACTAAACACATGAGCGCTAGCATTGAGAGCTAGCATAACTATACACAAGAGAGCTCTCATAACTATACACATGAGACAAAGCATAACTAAACACATGAGAGCTCGCACAACTAAACACATCAGCGATAGCACAACTAAACACGAGAGCTACCATAACTAAACACATGAGAGTTCGCACAACTAAACACGTGAGAGCTAGCATCACTAAACGCGTGAGAGCTAGCACTACTTAACCCGTGAGAGCTACCTTAACTAAACACATTATAGCTAGCATAACTAAACACGCGAGAGCTAGCACAACTATACACGTGAGAACTAGCACAACTAAACACGTGATAGCTAGCACAACTAACAATTTGAGGGCTATCACAAGTAACATTAAAGAGCTAGCACAACTAAACTCATGAGAGCTAACACAACTAAACACGTGAGATCTAGCATTGAGAGCTAGCATAACTAAACACATAAGAGATAGTATAACTAAACACATGACAGCTAGCATAACTATGCAAATGTGTGTTGGCATAACTAAACGCGTGAGCGCAATATTTGACAGCTAGCATAACTGTACACATGAGAGCTAGTATAACTATACACATGCGAGCTAGCATAACTATACACATGAGAGCTAGCATAACTATACACATGAGAGCTAGCATAACTGAACTCATAAAAGCTAGCATAACTACACATTAGAGCTAGCATAACTATGCACATGAGTGTTATCATAAATAACACACGAACGCTAGCATTGAGAGCTAGCACAACTAAACACTTGAAATCTCGCACAGCGAAACTCGTGAGACCTAGCACTACTTAACATGTGAGAGCTACCATAAGTAAACACATTATAGCTAGCATAACTAAACACGTGAGATCTAGCACAACTAAACACATAAGAGCTAGCACAACTAAACACGTGAGAGCTATCACAACTAAATACATGAGAACTAGCATAACTATACACATTAAATATAGCATAACTATACTCATAAGAGCTAGCATAACTATACACATAAGAGCTAGCATTGAGAGCTAGCATAACTATACACAAGAGAGCTCTCATAACTATACACATGAGAGCAAGCATAACTAAACACGTGAAAGCTAGCACAACTAAACATATGATAGCTAGCATAACTAAACACGTGAAAAATAGCGCGACTAAACACGTGAAAGCTAGCACAAATATGACATGAGAGCTAGCCTAACTAAACAGGAAGGCTAACATAAGTAGACAAATGATAGCTTGCACAACTATACACATCAGAGCTAGCATTAAGAGCTAGCATAATTATGTATATGAGGACTAGCATAACTATACACATGAGAGCTAGCATAACTATACACATGAGCGTTAGCATAACTAAACACATGAGCGCTAGCATTGAGAGCTAGCATAACTATACACAAGAGAGCTCTCATAACTATACACATGAGACAAAGCATAACTAAACACATGAGAGCTCGCACAACTAAACACATCAGCGATAGCACAACTAAACACGAGAGCTACCATAACTAAACACATGAGAGTTCGCACAACTAAACACGTGAGAGCTAGCATCACTAAACGCGTGAGAGCTAGCACTACTTAACCCGTGAGAGCTACCTTAACTAAACACATTATAGCTAGCATAACTAAACACGCGAGAGCTAGCACAACTATACACGTGAGAACTAGCACAACTAAACACGTGATAGCTAGCACAACTAACAATTTGAGAGCTAGCCCAAGTAACATTTAAGAGCTAGCACAACTAAACACATGAGAGCTAACACAACTAAACACGTAAGATCTAGCATTGAGAGCTAGCATAACTAAACACATAAGAGCTAGTATAACTAAACACATGACAGCTAGCATAACTATGCAGATGTGTGTTGGCATAACTAAACGCGTGAGCGCTATCATTGACAGCTAGCATATCTGTACACATGAGAGCTAGTATAACTATACACATGCGAGCTAGCATAACTATACACATTAGAGCTAGCATAACTATACACATGAGAGCTAGCATAACTGAACTCATAAACGCTAGCATAACTACACATTAGAGCTAGCATAACTATGCACATGAGTGTTATCATAAATAACACACGAACGCTAGCATTGAGAGCTAGCACAACTAAACACTTGATAGCTCGCACAGCGAAACTCGTGAGACCTAGCACTACTTAACATGTGAGAGCTACCATAAGTAAACACATTATAGCTAGCATAACTAAACACGTGAGATCTAGCACAACTAAACACATAAGAGCTAGCACAACTAAACACGTGAGAGCTATCACAACTAAATACATGAGAAATAGCATAACTATACACATGAAAGATAGCATAACTATACTCATAAGAGCTAGCATAACTATGCACATAAGAGCTAGCATTGAGAGCTAGCATAACAATACACAAGAGAGCTCTCATAACTATACACATGAGAGCAAGCATAACTAAACACGTGAAAGCTAGCACAACTAAACATATGATAGCTAGCATAACTAAACACGTGAAAGATAGCACAACTAAACACGTGAAAGCTAGCACAAATATGACATGCGAGCTATCACAACTAAACACACTAGAGCTAGCACAACTAAACACGATAGCTACCACAAGTAAACACATGATTGCTAGCATAACTAAACACGCGAGAGCTAGCGCAACTAAACGCATGAGAGCTAGCACTACTTAAGAAGTTAGAGCTACCATAACTAAACACATTATAGCTAGCATAACTAAACACGTGAGAGCTAGCACAACTAAACACGTCAGAGCTAGCACAACTAAACACAAGAGATTTAGCACAACTAAACACATAAGTGCTAGCACAACTAAACATATGAGAACTAGCACAACTAAACATATGCGATCTAGCACAAGTAAGATGTGAGAGGTGCCACAACTACACTCATGAGAGCTAGCACAACTAAACACGTGAGAGCTAACACTACTAAACACGTGAGATCTAGCATTGAGCGTTAGAATAATTAAACACATAAGAGCTAGCATAACTATACACATAGGAGCTAGCATTGAGTGCTAGCATAACTAAAAAATGACAGCTAGCATAACTATACGTATGAGCGTTAGCATAACTAAACACGTGAGAGCTAACATTGAGAGCTAGCATAACTATACACATGAGAGATAGCATAACTATACACATGATAGCTAGTATAAATATGCACATGCGAGCTAGCATAACTATACACATGATAGCTAGCATAACTATACATATGTGAGCTAGCATAACTATACATGAGATAACATAACTATACACATGAGAGCTAGTATAACTATACACATGAGAGCTAGCATAACTATGCACATGAGTGTTAGCCTTGAGAGCTAGCATAATTATGCACATGAGCACTAGCATAACTATACACATGAGAGCTAGTATAACTATACACATGAGCGTTATCAAAACTAAACACATGAGCGTTAGAATTGAGAGCTAGCATAATTATGCACATGAGAGCTAGCATAAATATACACATGAGAGCTATCATAACTATTCTGATAAGAGCTAGCATAACTATACACATGGGCGTTATCAAAACTAAACACATGAGCGTTAGAATTGAGAGCTAGCATAACTATACACAAGAGAGCTCACATAAGTATACACATGAGAGGAAGCATTACTAAACACATGAGAGCTCGCACAACTAAACACGTGAAAGCTAGCACAACTAAACACATGAGAGCTAACACAACTAAACACATGAGAGCTAGCCCAACTAAACAGGAGAGCTAACATAAGTAGACAAATGATAGCTTGCACAACTATACACATCAGAGCTAGCATTAAGAGCTAGCATAATTATGTATATGAGGACTAGCATAACTATACATATGAGAGCTAGCATAACTATACACATGAGCGTTAGCATAACTAAACACATGAGCGCTAGCATTGAGAGCTAGCATAACTATACACAAGAGAGCTCTCATAACTATACACATGAGACAAAGCATAACTAAACACATGAGAGCTCGCACAACTAAACACATCAGCGATAGCACAACTAAACACGAGAGCTACCATAACTAAACACATGAGAGTTCGCACAACTAAACACGTGAGAGCTAGCATCACTAAACGCGTGAGAGCTAGCACTACTTAACCCGTGAGAGCTACCTTAACTAAACACATTATAGCTAGCATAACTAAACACGCGAGAGCTAGCACAACTATACGCGTGAGAACTAGCACAACTAAACACTTGATAGCTAGCACAACTAACAATTTGAGGGCTAGCACAAGTAACATTAAAGAGCTAGCACAACTAAACTCATGAGAGCTAACACAACTAAACACGTGAGATCTAGCATTGAGAGCTAGCATAACTAAACACAGAAGAGATAGTATAACTAAACACATGACAGCTAGCATAACTATGCAAATGTGTGTTGGCATAACTAAACGCGTGAGCGCAATCATTGACAGCTAGCATAACTGTACACATGAGAGCTAGTATAACTATACACATGCGAGCTAGCATAACTATACACATGAGAGCTAGCATAACTATACACATGAGAGCTAGCATAACCGAACTCATAAAAGCTAGCATAACTACACATTAGAGCTAGCATAACTATGCACATGAGTGTTATCATAAATAACACACGAACGCTAGCATTGAGAGCTAGCACAACTAAACACTTGATAGCTCGCACAGCGAAACTCGTGAGACCTAGCACTACTTAACATGTGAGAGCTACCATAAGTAAACACATTATAGCTAGCATAACTAAACACGTGAGATCTAGCACAACTAAACACATAAGAGCTAGCACAACTAAACACGTGAGAGCTATCACAACTAAATACATGAGAACTAGCATAACTATACACATGAAAGATAGCATAACTATACTCATAAGAGCTAGCATAACTATACACATAAGAGCTAGCATTGAGAGCTAGCATAACTATACACAAGAGAGCTCTCATAACTATACACATGAGAGCAAGCATAACTAAACACGTGAAAGCTAGCACAACTAAACATATGATAGCTAGCATAACTAAACACGTGAAAGATAGCACAACTAAACACGTGAAAGCTAGCACAAATATGACATGTGAGCTATAACAACTAAACACACTAGAGCTAGCACAACTAAACACGATAGCTACCACAAGTAAACACATGATTGCTAGCATAACTAAACACGCGAGAGCTAGCGCAACTAAACGCATGAGAGCTAGCACTACTTAAGAAGTGAGAGCTACCATAACTAAACACATTATAGCTAGCATAACTGAACACGTGAGAGCTAGCACAACTAAACACGTCAGAGCTAGCACAACTAAACACAAGAGATTTAGCACAACTAAACACATAAGTGCTAGCACAACTAAACATATGAGAACTAGCACAACTAAACATATGCGATCTAGCACAAGTAGGATGTGAGAGCTACCACAACTAAACACATGAGAGCTAGCACAACTAAACACGCGAGAGCTAACACTACTAAACACGTGAGATCTAGCATTGAGCGTTAGAATAATTAAACACATAAGAGCTAGCATAACTATACACATAGGAGCTAGCATTGAGTGCTAGCATAACTAAAAAATGACAGCTAGCATAACTATACGCATGAGCGTTAGCATAAATAAACACGTGAGCGCTAACATTGAGAGCTAGCATAACTATACACATGAGAGATAGCATAACTATACACATGATAGCTAGTATAAATATGCACATGCGAGCTAGCATAACTATACACATGAGAGCTAGCATAACTATACATATGTGAGCTAGCATAACTATACATGAGATAACATAACTATACACATGAGAGCTAGTATAACTATACACATGAGAGCTAGCATAACTATGCACATGAGAGTTAGCCTTGAGAGCTAGCATAATTATGCACATGAGCACTAGCATAACTATACACATGAGAGCTAGTATAACTATACACATGAGCGTTATCAAAACTAAACACATGAGCGTTAGAATTGAGAGCTAGCATAATTATGCACATGAAAGCTAGCATAAATATACACATGAGAGCTATCATAACTATTCTGATAAGAGCTAGCATAAATATACACATGGGCGTTATCAAAACTAAACACATGAGCGTTAGAATTGAGAGCTAGCATAACTATACACAAGAGAGCTCACATAAGTATACACATGAGAGGAAGCATTACTAAACACATGAGAGCTCGCACAACTAAACACGTGAAAGCTAGCACAACTAAACACATGAGAGCTAACACAACTAAACACATGAGAGCTAGCCCAACTAAACAGGAGAGCTAACATAAGTAGACAAATGATAGCTTGCACAACTATACACATCAGAGCTAGCATTAAGAGCTAGCATAATTATGTATATGAGGACTAGCATAACTATACATATGAGAGCTAGCATAACTATACACATGAGCGTTAGCATAACTAAACACATGAGCGCTAGCATTGAGAGCTAGCATAACTATACACAAGAGAGCTCTCATAACTATACACATGAGACAAAGCATAACTAAACACATGAGAGCTCGCACAATTAAACACATCAGCGATAGCACAACTAAACACGAGAGCTACCATAACTAAACACATGAGAGTTCGCACAACTAAACACGTGAGAGCTAGCATCACTAAACGCGTGAGAGCTAGCACTACTTAACCCGTGAGAGCTACCTTAACTAAACACATTATAGCTAGCATAACTAAACACGCGAGAGCTAGCACAACTATACACGTGAGAACTAGCACAACTAAACACGTGATAGCTAGCACAACTAACAATTTGAGGGCTAGCACAAGTAACATTAAAGAGCTAGCACAACTAAACTCATGAGAGCTAACACAACTAAACACGTGAGATCTAGCATTGAGAGCTAGCATAACTAAACACATAAGAGATAGTATAACTAAACACATGACAGCTAGCATAACTATGCAAATGTGTGTTGGCATAACTAAACGCGTGAGCGCAATCATTGACAGCTAGCATAACTGTACACATGAGAGCTAGTATAACTATACACATGCGAGCTAGCATAACTATACACATGAGAGCTAGCATAACTATACACATGAGAGCTAGCATAACTGAACTCATAAAAGCTAGCATAACTACACATTAGAGCTAGCATAACTATGCACATGAGTGTTATCATAAATAACACACGAACGCTAGCATTGAGAGCTAGCACAACTAAACACTTGAAATCTCGCACAGCGAAACTCGTGAGACCTAGCACTACTTACCATGTGAGAGCTACCTTAAGTAAACACATTATAGCTAGCATAACTAAACACGTGAGATCTAGCACAACTAAACACATAAGAGCTAGCACAACTAAACACGTGAGAGCTATCACAACTAAATACATGAGAACTAGCATAACTATACACATGAAAGATAGCATAACTAAACACATAAGAGCTAGCATTGAGAGCTAGCATAACAATACACAAGAGAGCTCTCATAACTATACACATGAGAGCAAGCATAACTAAACACGTGAAAGCTAGCACAACTAAACATATGATAGCTAGCATAACTAAACACGTGAAAGATAGCACAACTAAACACGTGAAAGCTAGCACAAATATGACATGCGATATATCACAACTAAACACACTAGAGCTAGCACAACTAAACACGATAGCTACCACAAGTAAACACATGATTGCTAGCATAACTAAAAACGCGAGAGCTAGCGCAACTAAACGCATGAGAGCTAGCACTACTTAAGAAGTGAGAGCTACCATAACTAAACACATTATAGCTAGCATAACTAAACACGTGAGAGCTAGCACAACTAAACACGTCAGAGCTAGCACAACTAAACACAAGAGATCTAGCACAACTAAACACAGAAGTGCTAGCACAACTAAACATATGAGAACTAACACAACTAAACATATGCGATCTAGCACAAGTAAGATGTGAGAGGTACCACAACTAAACACATGAGAGCTAGCACAACTAAACACGTGAGAGCTAACACTACTAAACACGTGAGATCTAGCATTGAGCGTTAGAATAATTAAACACATAAGAGCTAGCATAACTATACACATAGGACCTAGCATTGAGTGCTAGCATAACTAAAAAATGACAGCTAGCATAACTATACGTATAAGCGTTAGCATAACTAAACACGTGAGAGCTAACATTGAGAGCTAGCATAACTATACACATGAGAGATAGCATAACTATACACATGATAGCTAGTATAAATATGCACATGCGAGCTAGCATAACTATACACATGAGAGCTAGCATAACTATACACATGTGAGCTAGCATAACTATACATGAGATAACATAACTATACACATGAGAGCTAGTATAACTATACACATGAGAGCTAGCATAAATATGCACATGAGAGTTAGCCTTGAGAGCTAGCATAATTATGCACATGAGCACTAGCATAACTATACACATGAGAGCTTGTATAACTATACACATGAGCGTTAGCACAACTAAACACACGAGAGCTAGCACAACTAAACAATAGAGCTACCATAAGTAAATACATGACACCTAGTATAACTAAACACGTGAGAGCTAGCACATCTAAACGCATGAGAGCTAGCACTACTGACAAAATAAGAGCTACCATAACTAAACACATTATAGCTAGCATAACTAAACACGTGAAAGCTAGCACAACTAAACACATGAGAGCTAGCACAACTAAACACATGATTACTAGCATAACTAAACACCTGATATCTAGCATAACAAAACAGGTGAGAACTAGCACAACTAAACACGTTAGAGCTAGCACAACTAAACAAATGAGAGTTATCACAAGTAAGACGTGAGAGCTAGCACAACTAAACACATGAGATCTAGCACAACTAAACACGTGATAGCTAGCACAACTATACACACGAGAGCTCTCATAGCTATACACATGAGACCAAGCATAACTAAACACATGAGAGCTCGCACAACTAAACACATCAGTGATAGCACAACTAAACACCGGAGCTACCATAACTAAACACACGAGAGTTCGCACAACTAAACACGTGAGAGCTAGCATCACTAAACGCGTGAGAGCTAGCACAATTAACCCGTGAGAGCTACCATAACTAAACACATTATAGCTAGCATAACTAAACACGCAAGAGCTAGCACAACTATGCACGTGAGAGCTAGCACAACTAAACATGTGAAACCTAGCACAACTAAACACGTGAGAACTAGCACAACTAAACACGTGATAGCTAGCACAACTAAACACATGAGAGCTAGCACAAGTAGCATTTAAGAGCTAGCACAACTAAACACATGAGAGCTAGCACAACTAAACACATGAAAGCTAACACAACTAAACACGTCAGATCTAGCATTGAGAGCTAGCATAACTAAACACATAATAGCTAGCATAACTATACACATGAGACCTAGCATTGAGAGATAGTACAACTAAACACAAGACAGCTAGCATAACTATGCAAATGTGTGTTGGCATAGCTAAACGTGTGAGCGCTAGCATTGACAGCTAGCATAACTGTACACATGAGAGCTAGTATAAATATACACATGCGAGCTAGCATAACTATACACATGAGATCTAGCATAACTATATACAGGAGAGCTAGCATAACTGTACTCATAAAAGCTAGCATAACTACACATGAGAGCTAGTATAACTATACACAAGAGAGCTCTCATAACTATACACATGAGAGCTAGCATAATTATGCACATGAGCACTAGCATAACTATACACATGAGAGCTAGTATAACTATACACATGAGCGTTAGCACAACTAAACACACGAGAGCTAGCACAACTAAACACTAGAGCTACCATAAGTAAACACATGACAGCTAGTATAACTAAACACGTGAGAGCTAGCACATCTAAACGCATGAGAGCTAGCACTACTGACAAAATGAGAGCTACCATAACTAAACACATTATAGCTAGCATAACTAAACACGTGAGAGCTAGCACAACTAAACACATGAGAGCTAGCACAACTAAACACCTGATATCTAGCATAACAAAACAGGTGAGAACTAGCACAACTAAACACGTTAGAGCTAGCACAACTAAACAAATGAGAGTTATCACAAGTAAGACGTGAGAGCTAGCACAACTAAACACATGAGATCTTGCATTGAGAGCTGGTATAACTAAATACATAGGAGCTAGCATAACTATACACATCAGAGCTAGCATTGAGAGCTAGCATAACTAAAAACATGACAGCTAGCATTACTATACACATGAGCGATAGCATAACTAAACACGTCAGCGCTAGCATTGGGAGCTAGCATAACTATACACATGAGAGATAGTATAACTATACACATGAGAGCTAGTATAACTATACACATGAGATCTAGCATAACTATACACATGAGAGATAGCATAATTATGCACATAAGAGCTAGCATAACTATACACATCAGAGCTAGCATTGAAAGCTAGCATAATTATGCCCATGAGCCCTAGCATATATATACACATGAGAGCTAGCATAACTATACACATGAGCGTTAGCATAAATATACACATGAGATCTAGCATAACTATTCTCTTAAGAGCTAGCATAACTATACACATAAGCGTTAGCAAAACTAAACACAACAGCGTTAAAATTGAGAGCTAGCATAACTATACAAAAGAGAGCTCACATAACTATACACATGAGAGGAAGCTAACACAACTAAACACATGAGAGCTAGCCCAACTAAACAGGAGAGCTAACATAAGTAGACAAATGATAGCTTGCATAACTTTACACATGAGAGCTAGCATTAGGAGCTAGCATAATTATGCATATGAGTACTAGCATAACTGTACACATGAGAGCTAGCATAATTATAAACATGAGCGTTAGCATAACTAAACACATTAGCGCTAGCATTGAGAGCTAGCATAACTATACACACGAGAGCTCTCATAGCTATACACATGAGACCAAGCATAACTAAACACATGAGAGCTCGCACAACTAAACACATCAGTGATAGCACAACTAAACACCGGAGCTACCATAACTAAACACACGAGAGTTCGCACAACTAAACACACGAGAGTTCGCACAACTAAACACGTGAGAGCTAGCATCACTAAACGCGTGAGAGCTAGCACAATTAACCCGTGAGAGCTACCATAACTAAACACATTATAGCTAGCACAACTATGCACGTGAGAGCTAGCACAACTAAACATGTGAAACCTAGCACAACTAAACACGTGAGAACTAGCACAACTAAACACGTGATAGCTAGCACAACTAAACACATGAGAGCTAGCACAAGTAACATTTAAGAGCTAGCACAACTAAACACATGAGAGCTAGCACAACTAAACACATGAAAGCTAACACAACTAAACACGTCAGATCTAGCATTGAGAGCTAGCATAACTAAACACATAATAGCTAGCATAACTATACACATGAGACCTAGCATTGAGAGATAGTACAACTAAACACAAGACAGCTAGCATAACTATGCAAATGTGTGTTGGCATAGCTAAACGTGTGAGCGCTAGCATTGACAGCTAGCATAACTGTACACATGAGAGCTAGTATAAATATACACATGCGAGCTAGCATAACTATACACATGAGATCTAGCATAACTATATACAGGAGAGCTAGCATAACTGTACTCATAAAAGCTAGCATAACTACACATGAGAGCTAGTATAACTATACACAAGAGAGCTCTCATAACTATACACATGAGAGCTAGCATAATTATGCACATGAGCACTAGCATAACTATACACATGAGAGCTAGTATAACTATACACATGAGCGTTAGCACAACTAAACACACGAGAGCTAGCACAACTAAACACTAGAGCTACCATAAGTAAACACATGACAGCTAGTATAACTAAACACGTGAGAGCTAGCACATCTAAACGCATGAGAGCTAGCACTACTGACAAAATGAGAGCTACCATAACTAAACACATTATAGCTAGCATAACTAAACACGTGAGAGCTAGCACAACTAAACACATGAGAGCTAGCACAACTAAACACCTGATATCTAGCATAACAAAACAGGTGAGAACTAGCACAACTAAACACGTTAGAGCTAGCACAACTAAACAAATGAGAGTTATCACAAGTAAGACGTGAGAGCTAGCACAACTAAACACATGAGATCTTGCATTGAGAGCTGGTATAACCAAATACATAGGAGCTAGCATAACTATACACATCAGAGCTAGCATTGAGAGCTAGCATAACTAAAAACATGACAGCTAGCATTACTATACACATGAGCGATAGCATAACTAAACACGTCAGCGCTAGCATTGGGAGCTAGCATAACTATACACATGAGAGATAGTATAACTATACACATGAGAGCTAGTATAACTATACACATGAGATCTAGCATAACTATACACATGAGAGATAGCATAATTATGCACATAAGAGCTAGCATAACTATACACATCAGAGCTAGCATTGAAAGCTAGCATAATTATGCCCATGAGCCCTAGCATATCTATACACATGAGAGCTAGCATAACTATACACATGAGCGTTAGCATAAATATACACATGAGATCTAGCATAACTATTCTCTTAAGAGCTAGCATAACTATACACATAAGCGTTAGCAAAACTAAACACAACAGCGTAAAAATTGAGAGCTAGCTTAACTATACAAAAGAGAGCTCACATAACTATACACATGAGAGGAAGCTAACACAACTAAACACATGAGAGCTAGCCCAACTAAACAGGAGAGCTAACATAAGTAGACAAATGATAGCTTGCATAACTTTACACATGAGAGCTAGCATTAGGAGCTAGCATAATTATGCATATGAGTACTAGCATAACTGTACACATGAGAGCTAGCATAATTATAAACATGAGCGTTAGCATAACTAAACACATTAGCGCTAGCATTGAGAGCTAGCATAACTATACACACGAGAGCTCTCATAGCTGTACACATGAGACCAAGCATAACTAAACACATGAGAGCTCGCACAACTAAACACATCAGTGATAGCACAACTAAACACCGGAGCTACCATAACTAAACACACGAGAGTTCGCACAAATAAACACGTGAGAGCTAGCATCACTAAACGCGTGATAGCTAGCACAATTAACCCGTGAGAGCTACCATAACTAAACATATTATAGCTAGCATAACTAAACACGCGAGAGCTAGCACAACTATGCACGTGAGAGCTAGCACAACTAAACATGTGAAACCTAGCACAACTAAACACGTGAGAACTAGCACAACTAAACACGTGATAGCTAGCACAACTAAACACATGAGAGCTAGCACAAGTAACATTTAAGAGCTAGCACAACTAAACACATGAGAGCTAGCACAACTAAACACATGAGAGCTAACACAACTAAACACGTGAGATCTAGCATTGAGAGCTAGCATAACTAAACACAAGACAGCTAGCATAACTATGCAAATGTGTGTTGGCATAACTAAACGTGTGAGCGCTAGCATTGACAGCTAGCATAACTGTACACATGAGAGCTAGTATAAATATACACATGCGAGCTAGCATAACTATACACATGAGATCTAGCATAACTATACACAGGAGAGCTAGCATAACTGTACTCATAAAAGCTAGCATAACTACACATGAGAGCTAGCATAACTATACACATGAGCGTTATCATAAATAACACACGAACGCTAGCATTGAGAGCTAGAACAACTAATCACATGAGAGCTAGCATAACTAAACACGTGAGAACTAGCACAACTAAACGCATGAGACCTAGCACTACTTAACACGTGAGAGATACCATAAGTAAACACATTATAGCTAGCAGAACTAAACACGTGAGATCTAGCACAACTAAACACATAAGAGCTAGCAAAACTAAACACGTGAGAGCTATCACAAATAAACACATGATAGCTAGCATAACTAAACACGTGAGAGCTAGCACAACTAAATACATTAGAACTAGCATAACTATACACATGAAAGATAGCATAGCTATACTCATAAGAGTTAGCATAACTATACACATGAGAGCTAGCATAATTATGCACATGAGCACTAGCATAACTATACACATGCGCGTTAGCCTAACTAAACACATGAGCGATAGCATTGAGAGCTAGCATAAGTATACACAAGAGAGCTCTCATAACTATACACCTGAGAGCAAGCATAACTAAACACATGAGAGCTCGCTCAACTAAACACGCGAGAGCTAGCACAACTAAACATATGATAGCTAGCACAAATATCACATGAGAGCTATCACAACTAAACACACTAGAGCTAGCACAACTAAACACGATAGCTACCATAAGTAAACACATTTTAGCTAGCATAACTAAACACGTGAGGGCTAGCACAACTAAACACGTCATGGCTAGCACAACTAAACACAAGAGATCTATCACAACTAAACACATAAGAGCTAGCACAACTAAACATATGAGAACTAGCACAACTAAACATATGCGATCTAGCACAAGTAAGACGTGAGAGCTACCACAACTAAACACATGAGAGCTAGCACAACTAAACACGTGAGAGCTAACACAACAAAACACGTGAGATCTAGCATTGAGCGCTAGAATAATTAAACACATAAGAGCTAGCATAACTATACACATAGGAGCTAGCATTGAGTGCTAGCATAACTAAAAAATGACAGCTAGCATAACTATACGCATGAGCGTTAGCATAACTAAACACGTGAGCGCTAACATTGAGAGCTAGCATAACTATACACATGAGAGATAGCATTACTATACACATGAGATCTAGCATAACTATACACATGAGAGATAGCATAACTATGCACATAAGAGCTAGCATAACTATATACATAAGAGCTGGCATAACTATACACATGAGAGTTAGCATAACTATACACATCAGAGCTAGCATTGCGAGCTAGCATAATTATGCCCATGAGCACTAGCATACCTATATACATGAGAGCTAGCATAACTATACACATGAGCGTTAGCATAACTAAACACATGAGCGCAATCATTTAGAGCTAGCATAACTATACACAAGTGAGCTACCATTGAGAGCTACATTACCTATACACAAGAGAGCTACTATAGCTAAACACATGAGAGCTACCATAACTATACACATGGGACCTATGATAACTAAACACATGAGAGCTACCATAACAAAACACATGAGCTCTACCACAACTAAACACATGGGAGCTAGAATAACTAATCACATGAGAGCTACCATAACTAAACAAATGGGAGCTAGGATTTCTAAACACATGAGAGCTACCATAACTAAACACATGATAGCTACCATAACTAAACACATGAGAGCTACCATAACTAAACACATAGGAGGTAGAATAACTAATCACATGAGACCTACCATAACTAAACACATGGTAGGTAGCAGAACTAAACACAGGCCTTACTAATACTAAAATAGCTTACAATACGCCAGTTTTTTTTAGCTCGGAACGTGCATCATTGGGGAAATGCTTTCAAAACTAAATAGAAACCACACACAAAAAAAATCTATTATATTTCAAAGCTGTTGTATTAAGCCATTGAATCCCAAGATTGACGTACGAAGAGTCAAAACGGCTTATCAAAGCCAGATACATGACCAAATGGGAAACCGAACATACTGGTTACACCAAAAACGATGCCTATTACCAGTTGAACCGAAGAGAGCAGGTCGTTGTCTTCAGACTTCGCACTGGCCACAACAGACTGAGGTACCACCTATTCAACAAACTGAAGATAGGGTGTACCGACGAATGCCCGTGCGGTACTGGTAAAATGACCACTGAACATCTGCTGCAGAACTGCCCGACATACGAGGATCAGAGAGAGCAGATGTGGCCATTACCAGTGGAACTGCAAGACAAGCTATATGGCAGTAGCGAGAGCCTCAGGATGACCGCCGCTTTTTTCGAAAAAATAATGGTTACTGTCTGACTGTGTACGCAGAAGAAGAAGAAGAAGAATCCCAAGATTGTTGTTGAAAAGTATCAAATAACTGAAGTGGTTGTGTAATAAATCTCCAACATGTAAGGCGGCTTGAATATGCATTGTAGTACGTGTTACACGTGAACTTATCGTCTACTGCAGACCCACTTGTGGAAGCAATATTTTATCACCGATTCGAATGTGACATGGTAGCTTGTTAAAGAATGTTAAAGAGAAAAGACCCACTGTAACTTTTCCAAACATTTCGTTAAATTTATTGATAGAGGTAATGCATGGTTCTGGCAACATCGCATCGTGTTGTTGACTAATTAGGTCTGAAGAGCTTTTCGCTCTTTTGCAGTCAATGTCAAATTGACGATATTGCAGGTTGTGATGCAGCTGGTGAGTGAATCCGTACATGGTGTTTGTTGAGGTCGCCGGCAATAATTATCTCTTTCTGTGGCTAATCTTGGGCAAGTGAGCAGCACTTGTGTCATGTAGAGGATTCAAATTGTTTAAGAATTTGCTAAGCCCGACTTGTTGTGACCTCAAAGATTTAAGTGTATGCTTTGTTCCATGAGTTCAGTTTGTTGGCGGTCATTTGCATATGTGTCTGTTATTTCTGTTACATACATATATATATATATATATATATATATATATATATATATATATATACATATATATATATAGATAGATAGATAGATAGATAGATAGATAGATAGATAGATAGATAGATAGATAGATAGATAGATAGATAGATAGATAGATAGATAGATATATAGATAGATAAATAGATAGATAGATAGATAGATAGATAGATAGATAGATAGATAGATAGATAGATAGATAGATAGATAGATAGATAGATAGATAGATAGATAGATAGATAGATAGATAGATAGATAGATAGATGGATGGATGGATGGATGGATGGATGGATGAATGAATGAATGAATGGATGGACGGACGGACGGACGGACGGACGGACAGACAGACAGACAGACAGACAGACAGACAGACAGACAGACAGACAGATAGATAGATAGATAGATAGATAGATAGATAGATAGATAGATAGATAGATAGATAGATAGATAGATAGATAGATAGATAGATAGATAGATAGATAGATAGATAGATAGATAGATAGATAGATAGATAGATTCTTTCCGTAACCCCACAGCCGTTAGGAGCATTTTGTGGGCTGGGACTTCCCGGGAAAGGTAAGCAACGTGCCGGAAGTGGGCGAGATGACGGCGATCAATCGTTGACACTATGCCTGCAAGTTGAGGACGTCGAACAACTTCACTGTTGGAAATCATGTCATGCCAGATGATCCCGAGAATTCCTCTGGTTGAGCAGGTAGAAGGTCTCAAGACGCTGCCTGTCCTACTGTTGTAGTGTCCAGGACTCGGAGCCGTACAGGAGAATGAGGACAATGCATGAGGAGTAGATACGAAGCCTAGCCTCCACGGAGATATTAAGAAATATTTTTTTTAGTCAGAGAGTGGTGTCTGCTTGGAATGCATTGCCAGGGGAGGTAGTGGAGGCAATGACAGTTAATGCATTTAAGAATAAACTGGATGCGCATAGCTTTCAGAGCAAGGTGATGTAAATGTAGCTGGTTGTATACAGACTCTTCATGGTCTTCTAAGCCAGTATAAAGACAATAAGATAAGAGAGCTTTCGCTTGGAGACTCTGCAGAGCGAGTACATGGATCAAGCCGCTAAGCCCATCCTACGTGTGATGTTAGGACGTTTGTTAGAAGACTGCCTGCTGTCCAGGTAGACGAAGTCCTCGGCGGCTGCATCAGGGTTGTTAGTTGTTATTCACAGTGATGCTCAGCGCTGAGGGCCCCTTGTTGAGAATTTTGATTTTCGTCTTCGTCTACGAGATGTGCAAGCCTAGATGGGTAGTCGATCGAGCCAGTGCCTCTAGGAGACCTACCAGAACCTGAGAATCGTGGCTCAGTATAACGACGAGATCGGTTACCCGGGAGTCGCCGACCTGGACCCCTGGATTGTGTGCAGAAGACTGTGTGAGGATCCAGTCCATGGCGCAGCAGAAAAGTACAGGGGCAAGGACGCAGCCCTGTCGGACACCGGGTGATGCAGAGAACTCCTCTGTGAAGTCGAATTTGGCGCTTGTGTAACTATGGAGTTCCCCAATTTGTGTCGATGGTGCCCTATACTCGACCCACACCATATAAACCCAAAGAGCTTGATTATTTATGTGATCCGAATTCTTCTTGACTGTTTTCCTCACTGCATGGCAGTGGCAGGTTGTAGTCCACAACTGATCAGGCATAACCCAAGTGTAGATGCAATAGATTCCATTTTTGTGCTATCCCTGTTGTGCTAGCAAAATAATTGCCCAAATGCAGGTATCTGCTGGTATTGTCTTTCATTGTGTGCACCAAGGGGTGAATTAGTAGTTTTCTGTCAAGTTCCAATCTCAAGTTGCGATTGACCATCGTTTCTTTTCAGTGAATATCCGTCGAATTTGAGTTGGTACGTTTCCACGTTATCTTTTATGCTTGCGATGAAGACTGTGTAAACATGTGTTTGTGTTTATTTGTAGTTTCCAAAACCTGCAGCATACACGCATTATGTCCTTGGCTCTATTTAAATGTGCACGTGCCAGTGTTAATAGACTTTCTGTGGTCCAGATGATTAGGTCATATGCACACAGCTCTTTTTGGGACCATTAAAATATTGGGAAACGGAGGGGGTGAGGGCAAAGATAGGCCATTTATATAAATGTTAAGGGGGGGGGGGGGGGCTGTGAGGCCTCAAAGAGGGGTCATTTATGTAAATGTAAAAAGGGGGTGGGGAGTTACGGCGCATACAGAAGACATTTATGTAAATGTAGAAAGAATGGCCGGGGGGGGGGGGGGCTGTGAGGCCTCAAAGAGAGGTCATTTATGTAAATGTGAAAAGGGGGTGGGGAGTAACGGAGCATACAGAAGACATTTATGTAAATGTCGTCAAGGGGTGGTGAGTGAAGGCACAAAGAGGGGACATTTATGTAAATGTCAAAAGGGGGTGGGGAGTAAGGGCGCAAAGAGAGGACATTTATGTAAATGTCGAAAGGGGGTGGGGAGTAAGGGCGCAAAGAGAGGACATTTATGTAAATGTCGAAAGGGGGCGGAAAGTGAGGGCGCAAAGAGAGGACATTTATTTAATGTAGAAAACAGGGTTGTGAGAAAACAGGTCCGTATGTTTGCCAGTTGGTTTTTTAATAGTCCAAGAACATCCATATCTCGTCCCTGCTTTTGTATTGCTTTTCTAGAACAATATATATAGATACTTGGTGGTGTTCATTGCCCATTTTGAGTATATATGTCAGTTGATATCATTGTGATATCATTGTGATATCAATGTGATATCAGTGTGATATCAAGCCTGCTGGTCCGGTCTGTACTTCTGTACAGTAGAGTAGGTGCTGTTTTTGTGATCTTTTTAAAATTCAAGTTGGGCGATATGCAGATGTCTTTATAGAGGACCGACTAAAGCATGATACGACGCTAGTTCTGACATTTTCAATCATGACTGACTATAGCATGTTGCTGCGTTAGAGTAAAAGCCTTTTCAGTCATGATTGACTAAAGGATGATGCGACGTTGGAGTGTAGGCACTATCAGTCATGACTGACTATAGCATGACGCGACGATATAGTGAAAGCCTTTTAAGTCATAACTGACTAAAGAACGTCGCGACGATGGAATAAAATCCAGTTCAGTCATTTCTGACTAAAGCATTGTGCGAAATTAGAGATAAAGCACTTTCAGTCATGATGCGACGTTGGAGTATAGACCTTTAAGTCATGACTGACTATAGCATTATACGACGTTAGAGTGAAAGACTTTTCAGTCATGACTGACTATACGGTAATGCGGCGTTGGAGTGATAGCTAACTCTCTTTCCAGTTTTTGGTTTTCATTATCCTTGCAGTGTGCCATCCGCCAACTGCCAAAAAAAATTATGTTTAGGAATGCACCATCCTCGGTGAAACGAACATAACCAAGACATCCTAATCATGGACTACTAAATAGAATGTACGTGTAGGGTAGAGTGGCTCCAAAATATAAGTAGCGATAATATAATTCAAGTAGAGATATAAATACCTCTTTGTCGCTTTTGTTGCATGTTTTATACCACTCTGATTGTGACTAAGTATTAACGTTTTAAACTATTACTGTCATTTTCTATGTAGTATCTTCAAATTGTATGTTTCCTGTAGATGTGGGGTGGAAGAGGAAGGGCAGTACACTGTATAAACATAGTACATTTGGTTTCGTTGATCCAATTGTTGTTGTTTCTGTTCTTTCGTGTGCCCTGAAAAGGGCGTTAAGTGGCTGGTTGCAGTAGCTTTCCTCACATCCCGAGCGTTCTGATAAAGGTGGACCAGGGTCCTCCAAGCGGTTGTGCTATTTGTGGCCTCATCTGCGTGTCGCTCACTACTACGGAGATCTCGTCGACACCACCTCCTTAGCCAGACTGCCAAGACGAACAGTCCGTTTCAGGGAAGGGCTGCGAGGAAGCCAAGTTTAGGATTTTGGCAAGTATATTTTGTCTGCTCCTGACTAAGATGCCTGATCCGTATGTTGTGCCTAAACCAGACGTCAGTATTTCATCCCATTCATCCAGTTAATGACATATTGTATGTCACTACGGAATCAAGATGCTGTGCAGTACATGAGCTGTTGCGATCAGCGACCCAATGCTGACTGCTAGCGCCAGGGCCAGCGAACCAAGACTGACTGCTAGCGCCAGGGCGAGCGAACCAAGGCTGACTGCTAGTGCCAGGGCCAGCGACCCAAGGCTGACTGCTAGCGCCAGGGCTAGAAAACCAGAGCTGCCAAGACCCTTCTACGCCTCCACGTGCTGATCATGGATAACAGGCTGCAACAGAGCAGAAGAAGCGATCGAAAAGGGAAGGCTAACCCGATACCCAATAACACCTGCTGATGTCGGTTGTGCTACACTGAAAGGTGAAAATATCGCAGTCAAGCTATAAACTACGACACAACGCATGCCATTCTCCGGACTACATCTTGCTGCATGTGGATCCGTGAATAAGGTCTTAGAAACTGGAGTTTGATAACGAACAAAGAAGAAGAAAAATTGAAATGTTGAATAATTCTGCTTCATTGTCATTTCTTATGAGTATCATACGTCATTGAAAGTTGTTTTCGCAGAGGGACAGAGCATGGACATCTATAGTTTAGAATTCTATTACAATTGGCCATGGACAGAATGTATCCAGTGATGTTGACTGGGTTTTGTTTTTCTATTACTGATTGGGATGGTTTCCTAGATTTTTTCAATGTCGACTTGATTGTCATTTAGGAGTTCTAAGCAGTTCTTCTTTCTGATTGTGTGCGCCTGAAATATTTAGTTGTATTATGTTTATGTTATCAGTAGCACACTTCTGTTCAGCAGTCTCGAGTTTAATTGCTTTGCACGGACTTTATTTACCGAGGTTTGAAGAAGGGTTGGTTGTACTTTATATTTTAGTCCAAGAGTTTTCATGTGGTTTTAATGACCGTCTGCAACACATAGAGTTTTGGAGTCAAGATCAGCATGCCTTCCCTTAGATATTGCATCTGGAATATGGTGGTTTCCCGCTGTCCAAAGGGTTTTCCAAATATGCATAGCTAATCACTGTGCTCTTTCTCTGTGTTCTCCAAATGATTAATCGTGCTCTAAACACATCCTGTTCTCGAGATCTTTATTCATTACCTGATGTCACTTCCTCTTAACTATCCTTTCCATCTCATCAATCCCGCCAATGCCATCCACACAACACATCCCATCCATCCCATCAATCCAACTCATTACATCCATACCACATATCCCACCCATCCAAAACATCCCCTACATCCGATCCCATGCATCACATCCAAATAATCCATCAAACCCATCCATCCCATTCATCCCATCCAATCCATTCCATTCATCATATCCATCCCACCCATACCACCATTCCCAATGGTCTCATCCATCTAATTCATCCCATCCATCCCATTTATCCCATCCAATCCATCCCATTTATCCCATCCAATCCATTCCATTCATCTCATCCATCCAACCCATCACATCTATCGCATATCTCATCCATTCATCCCATTTTTTCCATCCTATCAATCCCATCCATCGAATCCATCCAACAAATTCCACCCGTCCCACCACATCATCCTACCCATCCCTTTGCGTCCATCCAACCCATTCAACCAATTCCACGCCTCATCCAATCCATTCAACCAATTCCACGCATCATCCAATCCATTTAACCAATTCCACGCATCATCCAATCCATTCAACCAATTCCACGCCTCATCCAATCCATTCAACCAATTCCACGCCTCATCCAATCGATTCAACCAATTCCACGCATCATCCAATCCATTTAACCAATTCCACGTATCATCCAATCCATTCAACCAATTCCACGCATTATCCAATCCATTTAACCAATTCCACGCCTCATCCAATCAATTCAACCAATTCCACGCATCATCCAATCCATTCAACCAATTCCACGCCTCATCCAATCCATTCAACCAATTCCACGCCTCATCCAATCCATTCAACCAATTCCACGCCTCATCCAAACCATTCAACCAATTCCACGCATCATCCAATCCATTCAACCAATTCCACGCATCATCCAATCCATTCAACCAATTCCACGCATCATCCAATCCATTCAACCAATTCCACGCCTCATCCAATCCATTCAACCAATTCCACGCCTCATCCAATCCATTTAACCAATTCCACGCATCATCCAAACCATTCAACCAGTTCCACGCATCATCCAATCCATTCAACCAATTCCACGCATCATCCAATCCATTCAACCAATTCCACGCATCATCCAATCCATTCAACCAAGTCCACGCATCATCCAATCCACCCTAGTTATCCATACATCTCACCTATCCCACTAATCCCATCCATCCTATCCATCTCACCCATTCCATCCAATCCATCTATCCTACCCATCCAACTCATGCAATCCATCAGACCCATCCCATCCATCCAACCCATGCCACCCATTCCATCCACCCAACCCATCCTATCCACCTCATTCACCCCACCCATCCTATCCACCCAATCCATCCCAATAGTCTCATCCATCGAACCAACACATCCAATCTTTCAGGCAGTATCGAGTTAAGTTCCGTATCTATTCGAAACCAAATTTAATTATGGCCAGGCAAACAAGGAGAATCATCATATTAAGCGCCCATTGACTGTCTTCAGCCTACCTACAGGCAGAATGTTGTTTCTGTTACATCTTCTTCATCATTAGTCCTGAACGGCGTGGGCTAGTGGTTAAGTGACACGGCTCGCAACCAGAAGGTGCTGAGTTCGATCCCTATCACAGCACTGGCCGATACACCGGGGAAGCAAACCCTTAGAAAATGCAGGAAGAAGCAGACCCTTACATAAAATGCATGCTGAAGTCAGATGCACTGAGTCGACAGACGCAAAATAAAAACCACATTGCAACGCACACTGCCTTGGAGAATAGATAAATAAGGCGAACCAAAATTCTAAAATATTTTTTTCCTAAAAAGTACGTCGTGACACCGTGTCGTAGTTTACAGCGAGGCTGCCGTATATCTGGCCTTTCGGTCTGACGCATTCAGTTTCTGCTGGCTATTTTGTGTACCAGTTGTGATCTCTTTTCTCTTAACTAGACTACACTACCGCAGCCTGTTTGCAGGGCCGCCGCTTGGATGCAGAATAGGTTCAGCCGTGGTTCGCTTACCTTGATGGAAGCGACCTGCTGGGAGACACTGGCAAATGTCTGCTCAATCACGGCGCTGCATCTTCTACCAAGCATGTGGTTTTCAATTAAGAGTTTTCTTTCTCGTCAATGATTTACCACCTACAGTTTACTGGCTTCGCGTGCCCAGAACAATCGGGTGTAAGGGCAGCAAAGACTCAAACCTACTCCTCTCCCTGTTAGTAAGAACAAAGTGTCTCTTAACGTGAAGGCGGATGAGTTTGGGTGTTTGCTGTTAGAGGCAATGTGTGACGCATCCAATCTAGTCCTGGTTATTTCAGCATTCGGATCCCGCTCATCGCGTACAACCATTTTAACCGAACCTTCCACTGCGAATGTTCGAAAACAGGGTTCGTGTATATGGGCCAGCTGTAGTGACACAAATATGGATAATTTGGAGCGAATAGGAGAATCAGTCAATCAATATATGATATACGTCGAGATAAACATTTTACGGGGCGGGGGTTGGGGCGGTGGAGGGGAGAACTGCAAATCAATTGTCGATCATAAGATAAACAAGTGTGAGTCAGTGCGTCTTGGTCGAGGACTAAGGACAACACAGATGACAATAGCGCAGTAATCGAAACGATAAGGATGGAAATGACAAGGATGGATACGACAAGGATTAAAACGACAAGGATGGCAATGACAAACATTAAAACGACAACGATGGACATGACAAGCATTTAAACGACAAGGATGGAAATTACAGGGATGGAAATGACAAGGATTTAAAAGAAAAAGATGGCAACGACAAGGATGGATACGACAATCATTAAAACGACAAGGATGGAAACGACAAGGATGGAAACGACAAGGATGGAAACGAAAAAGATGGAAACGACAAGGATGGAAACGACAAGGATGGAAACGACAAGGATGGAAACGACAAGGAAGGAAACGACAAGGATGGAAACGACAAGGATGGAAACGATAAGGATGGAAGCGACAAGGATGGAAACGACAAGCATTAAAAAGACAAGGATGGAAACAACAAGCATTAAAACGACAAGGATGGAAACGACAAGCATTAAAACGACAAGGATGGAAATGACAAGGATGGAAATGACAAGGATGGAAATGACAAGGATGGATACGACAAGGATGGAAATGACAAGCATTAAAACGACAAGGATGGAAATGACAAGGATGGAAACGACAAGGATGGAAGCGACAAGGATGGAAACGACAAGCATTAAAACGACAAGGATGGAAATGACAAGGATGGAAATGACAAGGATGGAAATGACAAGGATGGATACGACAAGGATGGAAATGAAAAGCATTAAAACGACAAGGATGGAAATGACAAGGATGGAAACGACAAGGATGGAAACGACAAGGAAGGAAACGACAAGGATGGAAACGACAAGGATGGAAACGACAAGGATGGAAGCGACAAGGATGGAAACGACAAGGAAGGAAACGACAAGGATGGAAACGACAAGCATTAAAAAGACAAGGATGGAAACAACAAGCATTAAAACGACAAGGATGGAAACGACAAGCATTAAAACGACAAGGATGGAAATGACAAGGATGGAAATGACAAGGATGGAAATGACAAGGATGGATACGACAAGGATGGAAATGACAAGCATTAAAACGACAAGGATGGAAATGACAAGGATGGAAACGACAAGGATGGAAGCGACAAGGATGGAAACGACAAGCATTTTAAACGACAAGGATGGAAATGACAAGGATGGAAATGACAAGGATGGAAATGACAAGGTTGGATACGACAAGGATGGAAATGACAAGCATTAAAACGACAAGGATGGAAACGACAAGGATGGAAACGACAAGGATGGAAACGACAAGGATGGAAGCGACAAGGATGGAAACGACAAGCATTAAAACGACAAGGATGGAAATGACAAGGATGGAAATGACAAGGATGGAAATGACAAGGATGGAAATGACAAGGATGGAAATGACAAGGATGGAAATGACAAGGATGGAAATGACAAGGATGGATACGACAAGGATGGAAATGACAAGCATTAAAACGACAAGGATGGAAATGACAAGCGAGGGTGCGCAGCATTGTCAAAGTCATGTTCACCGTTTTCTTTTACTTTCGTGGGGTTGTGCATCACCCTCAGGAGGTTATCCGTCGTTTTCGTGATGCTGTTGGATCCAAACGAACGTACCTGTGGACAATGCAAACTTGGCAGCTCTATCATGACAACGGACTCGTACATTCTTCGCATTTGATTCAGACGTTCTTGGTCAGACACAACATTCTTCTGGTTCAGCAAGTTTCCCATGCTCCCTTGCGATTTTTGACCATTCCCAAAGCTGAATATTTCGCTGAAAGGAACACGGTTTGAGTCTCGGGAAGACATTATACAGAAATCGACAACCCAGCTGTACTCCATTCTAAAAGAGGCTTTCCTGAAATGCTTTCAGCAATGACAGAGCCGCTGGGAGAAGTGTGTGGAGTCCTAAGGACCCATGGAAGAAGTGTGTGGAGTCCCAAGGAGAGCTGGGAGAAGTATGGGGAGTCCTAAGGAGAGCTGGGAGAAGTGTGTGGACTCCCAAAGAGAGCACTTTGACGGCGATTAGAGTTGTCAAACCTCCAGGGGAGTAATTGTATTTTTCAGGTCCAAAAGTCGGATAGTTTTTGAACACACCTAGTACAGGTCTTCCACAAATTCACGCTTAGTTCTTCGTCCTTAACACATCCTCTCCAGATATCTCCATAACGTCTCCAATTCCTTTAATCTCTCTCGATCTTCTTTCTCTATGTGTGTTTTCGTCTGCCTCTCCATTTCCTATCCTGTAGATTTCAGAACAATGAATGTCTTGTAATTCCGCCAGTTGGTTGACTGTGTGTGTCACATAAGCCTATCCACCAACATCTTCTTCTCACTTCCGGTTCCAGTGTAATCTGTATTTCCAACAGTTTCCCAGTTTGTGATCTGATACTATTTCACGTGTTCTGTGTAAGCTGCCATTCATGAGAGTTCGGTCAAATGTGGTTGGTGTTTTTGTTTCTCTCATATTTTAGGGCCACACCTTAGAACAGACTTGACAATGGAGTTAAAGATGCTAATGTTTGTGTTGTTCATTTGTCCTTTTGATTTTTTGTAAGATTCCCAAAGCTTTGTTTCTTTGAACTTTGTTATGTTTGTCAACGATTGGCTTACTCTTTCTTTTTTGGGCGTTATTTTGTCTATACATTGCTTTTTTCAGAGGGGTTTGCATTTTTTTCAACATTTTATCCTGACAATCTTACTGCGCAGTTCTGTTCTTGATTGATTCAGCCACATTTTTATAACACCATCAGAGATGAAGATTTTGACTTGTTTTAGTGATTCTATTAGCTGTATCAAGTGTGTTGCAAAACCCATTCTAGATTAGAATGGTAAAAAATAGTAGTCAGAGACTCGAGAACAACAGTTTAAGCTGGATTAGTCATGGTAACAGATTGAGGGCAGAAGAACAAAGTTGGAAGATGATTGAAATGATAATAAAATTATCTCTCTGTCTCTCTCTCTCTAACTCACTCATAGTCACGCTGCTTTTGCCCATGGTGGAGGGTAGTGGAGGAGGGGAAGGGGGTGTATTTTTTTGTGTGCAATCAAATAAAACAAATTTGATGTAAACAACCAAAAAGAAATCAGAGAACTGGCCTGACAACACCAGGATCCTCAATAGAGACTGAGGTTCAGCAAAGACAAATTTCGAAATGGGAGACAAAGGGAAGTAATCAAGAAACACGCAGGACAAACGACAGAAAACATCCTGGTAGATTTCTACAAAAAAAGGGGAGTACTACAATTCCAAGAACAACGAAGTAAGAAGTACATAATGACATACAAGTGCACTTTAATTGTGAGTCAAGAATGAGCTCATCATCATCATCAAGTGGCGTCACGACATGGAGGTTCACAATAATGGATCTCTAGATGTCTCTGTCACTTGCCAGGTTGGTACACTCTTTCTAAATTTGTCCCGACCACATCTTGATGTCGTCTGTCGCTCTTTGACTCTCTTGCCCTCAACTCTTCCTTTTATTATAACTTTCAGCAGGCTGTAATGTCTCTTGACATAACCAAAATATTTCATTTTGTATTTTATTATTTCTGCTTTTTATTTTCTTCAGAAGTATCTTCTCCACATTGTGCTAGAATCTCACTATTTGTCTTCCTATCTGTCCAAATCCTCTGAATACCCACATTTAAAAGGCTGCAATACTCTTTTTCATTTTCTTGGTCAGGATCCATGTACCTATTCTACACAATACAACGGAATGCACATATCATTTAATGATTCACATTTCAGAGCAGAAGCAATAGCTGGTCATCAGCAACTCAGATTCTTATCAGCCAAAACATAAATACAAGGAACACGGTCGTTCTAACAAACTCCAGGAGTGTACTCCAAGCCATCTCAAGCCACAAACAAGATAGACTCCAGGAGTGTACTCAAAGCCATCTCAAGCCACAAACAAGATAGACTCCAGGAGTGTACTCCAAGCCATCTCAAGCCACAAACAAGATAGACTCCAGGAGTGTACTCCAAGCCATCTCAAGCCACAAATAAGATAGACTTAAGGAGTGTACTCCAAGCCATCTCAAGCCACAAACAAGATAGACTCCAGGAGTGTACTCCAAGCCATCTCAAGCCACAAAAAAGATAGACTCCAGGAGTGTACTCCAAGCCATCTCAAGCTACAAACAAGATAGACTCCAGGAGTGTACTCCAAGCCATCTCAAGTCACAAACAAGATAGACTCCAGGAGTGTACTCCAAGCCATCTCAAGCCACAAACAAGATAAACTCCAGGAGTGTACTCCAAGCCATCTCAAGCCACAAACAAGATAGACTCCAGGTGTGTACTCCAAGCCATCTCAAGCCACAAACAAGATAGACTCCAGGAGTGTACTCCAAGCCATCTCAAGCCACAAACAAAATAAACTCCAGGAGTGTACTCCAAGCCATCTCAAGCCACAAACAAGATAAACTCCAGGAGTGTACTCCAAGCCATCTCAAGCCACAAACAAGATAGACTCCAGGAGTGTACTCCAAGCCATCTCAAGCCACAAACTAGATAGACTTCAGGAGTGTACTCCAAGCCATCTCAAGCCACAAACAAGATAGACTCCAGGAGTGTACTCCAAGCCATCTCAAGCCACAAACAAGATACTCTCATATGAAATAAAATACAACAAAGGATTGCTGTTTTAAAAAAGCAGATTTAGTTCTACAATGGATTCCGACCACTGTGGGATCCATGGAAAGGAGAAAGCAGATGAACTCGCAAAAGCCGGAAGTGCCGGCAAGCAGATTCACCGTTCACAGATCTATAAAGAAGCAAAGACACTCATCAAACGATCCATATGGAGTCAGCACATGAGCTGCGGTGATCAGCGACCCATAGCTGACTGCTAGCGTCAGGGCCAGCGAACCAGAGCTGCCAAGACCCTTCTACACCTCCACACGGTGATCCTGGGTAACAGGCTGCAGCAGGGCAGACTGGCTAAGGAGAAAGGATCGAAGAGGGAATGCTAACCCTATACTCACAAAATGCTTGCTGAAGTCGGATGTGTTAGCCCGAAAGGTGCAAATATCACAGCCACGCTGTAAACTACGACACAACGCATTCCGTTCTCCGGACTACATTCTGCTAATTAAGCTCTTTCAGGGTTTGGTAGCGAGAGATTGAGAACGAACGAAGCCAAGCCAAGTCAAACGATCCATGAGGACAGAATTGAGAGAACAGCACAAAGAATACAAGCCAGAAAATGACAGCATAGACAAACTTGGCAGAGATGGGCAGACAAAGATTTTCAGACTCAGAGCGGGACATTGTAGACTCAAGGCCCATTTCCATAGAATGGGTCTCTTGGACTCTGCCATGTGCGATTGTGGAGCACCAAAGCAAACACTAGAACATATTCTGCAAGGATACCCTACCTATATAGAACAAAGAGAGGCAGTCTGGCCTGAGGAAGCGACCATGCTCGAAAAGCTGTGGGGGACCGGCGAAGACCTGAAACGCACAGTCTCCTTCGTGATCCTCACGGGTCTAGAAGCGTAGAATCAGTTGATCGATGAAGAAGAAGAAGAAGAATCTCATTTTTTAACTCTGAGATATATGCTTGGACAATTCCAAGAACAAGGAAGTAAGAAGTTTATTGTGACAAACACGTGTACTAACTAAAAATGTGAGTTAAAAAGTGACGTCATACTTGAGCATGAAATAAAGAAAAGGTATCCAGAGAGAAAAACAAAAGAAAACAAAGCAAGAGCGCCATAGAAACAGTTGCTATTTAAAATGTATTGTGGGTAAAATAAAAGCTAGCTGTTCACTCCGCGGTGACTCCAGGGATAAGTGTCATTTATTTCTCAACCACATAAGTGGGGGGGGGGGGGGGTGTGGACTCCAGCGATGTGAATAAGCTTTGGAATTATGTGTTAATAGTGCACAAAGTAGTGTTCTATAGTAGCTTCTGTGCATGATGAACCTGCCTCACATACAACAACATTCAGTCATCGTGGAAAGGCATGTTTAAAAGACATATCTGGATAACACGTTTGGTGGACATGTTTGGAGACCATATTTAGTGGATATGTTTTGAGGATACGTTTGGAGGATATGTTTGGAGGATATGTTTGGAGACATGTTTGGTACATATGTTTGGAGGATATGTTTGGAGGATACGTTTGGAGAACATGTTTGGTGCATGTGTTTCGAGGATATGTTTGGAGGATATATTTGGACAGCATGTTTGGTGCATGTGTATGGAGGATATGTTTGGAGGATATGTTTGGAGTATAGATTTGGAAGGCATGCTTTGGAGGACATGTTTGAAAGACGTGTTTGGAAGTGAAACGCGTTGACTAAGACTCCCACCTCACATTGGGCACCGGGAAAAAGACTGTTGCATTAGCCTGGTCAGCGAGGTGATGATCGTCACTGTGATCAATGTCTTGATCAGTCCTCAAAGTCGTCTTGAATTGTACCACATCCAGGAGAGCTCAGTCCTCAATGTTTCTTTATCCCGTCCTGGGATATACGCACAGCCCCTGGAAACCACTTTAAGAGAACATCCGTCATGATAAAGAGGTCAGTAGGTGTAGCTTCGTACAACAACAAAGTGTTTGAAAGGAATCAGTAATCCTATGCTTTGCTCTACAGATTCAAATGAATAAATACTGACATGTTCTAGGTATACATAATGCTATATGCAGTCAAAATTGTTTCTATTTTCCTTTTATTTGTAAATCAATATTTGATAATGAAGTCCCGAAAACGTCCACAACAAGAGAGTAACACACAATAAATACAATTTTTTGTTGACCCTAGTACCTACTGCTGGGACAGTTTATTTCCAAAACTAGTGACTCACTCACTTAACGTTCACGCCAGAATAGATTCAACTGAAGAAGATATCTCATCTCCTTTGGTTTGACCTTGGTGGTGAGTCGTTAATTAGTCCTGCGAGTATCTGTTTCCGGCATCACTCGTGAATTACGTCACTCTTTGTCGGTTGTGTTAGTTCGTGGTGTTGAGATGGCAGTGACTCACATCAAATAAGTGCACAACTTTGTACGAAGATAACCAAAGTGAACGCAATAGCTTCCCGCTTCGTTCTTTAAAGACAGTAACTGGTTGTCAAGTGCTTACATGTTTTTATTAAAGTCTCTGTTCTGGATTCTATTCGCAAAGGCGCGGCTCTTTCCACCCCAGACTGTAATCCTTTGGAGAGATATCATGATGTGCCGGTCAGTGTTAATGTTAGCTGCCCACCGCAAGAGATGATGACAGTATCATCAAACGGTTTAGTCTTGATAATGTATCTTGAACTGCATTTTGATTATTGTGAGAAAGAAACTGCGCTAGTCATCAACCTCACTCTGGTCCCGAGGTACGTAGGATCAGTGGCAAGACATAAGTCAAGACAACTGGTGGTAGCTGCAGGCACTCTGGTCTCACCTCACTTTAGGCTAGAGGTTGCTTAAAACTTGCGGGCATTCGATTGCCCACCGTTTCCGTTCATCACTATGAGCGCTTTACCTATCGACAAAATATGAGTGTGTGTATATGTTTGTAATGTGGTCCTATTGGGCAATGTATGTATGTGTATACGCATCTATTTGTAATGTATTCCACAATTATGCAGTACAGTAATTTTACCAATTCCCTATGTACATGAAGAAGTGGTCATGCCGAAAACAATCCCCGACATTCATAGTCAAACTGGACAAGAAGTCATCATACTGAGACACATCCACGACATTCACAGTCAAACTGGACAAGAAGTTACCATATGAGACACATCCCCGACATTCACAGTCAAACTGGATAAGAAGTCACCATATGAGACACATCCCCGACATTCACAGTCAAAGAGACACAAAAGGTGATCATACTGAGACATAACCCCGACATTCACAGTCAAACTGGACACAAGAAGTCATCATACTGACACACATCCCCGACATTCACAGTCAAACTGGACACAAGAAGTCATCATACTGACACACAACCCCGACATTCACAGTCAAACTGGACACAAGAAGTCATCATACTGAGACACATCCCCGACATTCACATTCAAAGAGACACAAAAAGTGATCATAATGACACACATCCCCGACATTCACAGTCAAACTGGACACAAGAAGTCGTCATAATGACACACATCCCCGACATTCACAGTCACACTGGACACAAGAAGACATCATTCTGACACACATCCCCGACATTCACAGTCAAACTGGACACAAGAAGTCATCATACTGAGACACATCCCCGACATTCACAGTCAAACTGGACACAAGAAGTCATCATACTGAGACACATCCCCGACATTCACAATCAAACTGGACACAAGAAGTCATCATACTGAGACACATTCCCGACATTCACAGTCAAACTGGACACAAGAAGTCATCATACTGACACACATCCCCGACATTCACAATCAAACTGGACACAAGAAGTCATCATACTGAAACACATCCCCGACATTCACAGTCAAACTGGACACAAGAAGTCCTCATACTGAGACACATCCCCGACATTCACAGTCACACTGGACACAAGAAGTCCTCATACTGACACACATCCCCGACATTCACAATCAAACTGGACACAAGAAGTCCTCATACTGAGACACATCCCCGACATTCACAATCAAACTGGACACAAGAAGTCATCATACTGAGACACATCCCCGACATTCACAGTCAAACTGGACACAAGAAGTCATCATACTGACACACATCCCCGACATTCACAATCAAACTGGACACAAGAAGTCATCATACTGAAACACATCCCCGACATTCACAGTCAAAGAGACACAAAAAGTGATCATACTGAGACATAACCCCGACATTCACAGTCAAACTGGACACAAGAAGTCATCATACTGACACACATCCCCGAAATTCACAGTCAAACTGGACACAAGAAGTCATCATACTGACACACAACCCCGAAATCACAGTCAAACTGGACACAAGAAGTCATCATACTGAGACACATCCCCGACATTCACATTCAAAGAGACACAAAAAGTGATCATACTGAGACGCATCCCCGACATTCACAGTCAAACTGGACACAAGAAGTCGTCATAATGACACACATCCCCGACATTCACAGTTAAACTGGACACAAGAAGTCATCATTCTGACACACATCCCCGACATTCACAGTCAAACTGGACACAAGAAGTCATCATACTGAGACACATCCCCGACATTCACAGTCAAACTGGACACAAGAAGTCATCATACTGAGACACATCCCCGACATTCACAATCAAACTGGACACAAGAAGTCATCATACTGAGACACATCCCCGACATTCACAGTCAAACTGGACACAAGAAGTCATCATACTGACACACATCCCCGACATTCACAATCAAACTGGACACAAGAAGTCATCATACTGAAACACATCCCCGACATTCACAGTCAAACTGGACACAAGAAGTCCTCATACTGAGACACATCCCCGACATTCACAGTCACACTGGACACAAGAAGTCCTCATACTGACACACATCCCCGACATTCACAATCAAACTGGACACAAGAAGTCCTCATACTGACACACATCCCCGACATTCACAATCAAACTGGACACAAGAAGTCCTCATACTGAGACACATCCCCGACATTCACAGTCACACTGGACACAAGAAGTCCTCATACTGACACACATCCCCGACATTCAGTCAAACTGGACACAAGAAGTCCTCATACTGACACACATCCCCGACATTCACAGTCAAACTGGACACAAGAAGTCATCATACTGACACACATCCCCGACATTCACAGTCAAACTGGACACAAGAAGTCATCATACTGACACACATCCCCGACATTCACAATCAAACTGGACACAAGAAGTCATCATACTGAAACACATCCCCGACATTCACAATCAAACTGGACACAAGAAGTCCTCATACTGAGACACATCCCCGACATTCACAGTCACACTGGACACAAGAAGTCCTCATACTGACACACATCCCCGACATTCACAATCAAACTGGACACAAGAAGTCCTCATACTGAGACACATCCCCGAAATTCACAGTCACACTGGACACAAGAAGTCCTCATACTGACACACATCCCCGACATTCACAATCAAACTGGACACAAGAAGTCATCATACTGAGACACATCCCCGACATTCACAGTCACACTGGACACAAGAAGTCCTCATACTGACACACATCCCCGACATTCAGTCAAACTGGACACAAGAAGTCCTCATACTGACACACATCCCCGACATTCACAGTCAAACTGGACACAAGAAGTCATCATACTGAGACACATCCCCGACATTTACAGTCAAACTGGACACAAGAAGTCATCATACTGAGACACATCCCCGACATTCACAATCAAACTGGACACAAGAAGTCATCATACTGAGACACATCCCCGACATTCACAGTCAAACTGGACACAAGAAGTCATCATACTGACACACATCCCCGACATTCACAATCAAACTGGACACAAGAAGTCATCATACTGAAACACATCCCCGATATTCACAGTCAAACTGGACACAAGAAGTCCTCATACTGAGACACATCCCCGACATTCACAGTCAAACTGGACACAAGAAGTCATCATACTGACACACATCCCCGACATTCACAATCAAACTGGACACAAGAAGTCATCATACTGACACACATCCCCGACATTCACAATCAAACTGGACACAAGAAGTCATCATACTGAAACACATCCCCGACATTCACAATCAAACTGGACACAAGAAGTCCTCATACTGAGACACATCCCCGACATTCACAGTCACACTGGACACAAGAAGTCCTCATACTGACACACATCCCCGACATTCACAATCAAACTGGACACAAGAAGTCCTCATACTGAGACACATCCCCGAAATTCACAGTCACACTGGACACAAGAAGTCCTCATACTGACACACATCCCCGACATTCACAATCAAACTGGACACAAGAAGTCCTCATACTGAGACACATTCCCGACATTCACAGTCACACTGGACACAAGAAGTCCTCATACTGACACACATCCCCGACATTCAGTCAAACTGGACACAAGAAGTCCTCATACTGACACACATCCCCGACATTCACAGTCAAACTGGACACAAGAAGTCATCATACTGAGACACATCCCCGACATTCACAGTCAAACTGGACACAAGAAGTCATCATACTGAGACACATCCCCGACATTCACAATCAAACTGGACACAAAAAGTCATCATACTGAGACACATCCCCGACATTCACAGTCAAACTGGACACAAGAAGTCATCATACTGACACACATCCCCGACATTCACAATCAAACTGGACACAAGAAGTCATCATACTGAAACACATCCCCGATATTCACAGTCAAACTGGACACAAGAAGTCCTCATACTGAGACACATCCCCGACATTCACAGTCACACTGGACACAAGAAGTCCTCATACTGACACACATCCCCGACATTCACAATCAAACTGGACACAAGAAGTCCTCATACTGAGACACATCCCCGAAATTCACAGTCACACTGGACACAAGAAGTCCTCATACTGACACACATCCCCGACATTCACAATCAAACTGGACACAAGATGTCATCATACTGAGACACATCCCCGACATTCACAATCAAACTGGACACAAGAAGTCATCATACTGACACACATTCCCGACATTCACAGTCAAACTGGACACAAGAAGTCATCATTCTGACACACATCCCCGACATTCACAGTCAAACTGGACACAAGAAGTCATCATACTGAGACACATCCCCGACATTCACAGTCAAACAGGACACAAGAAGTCATCATACTGAGACACATCCCCGACATTCACAGTCAAACTGGACACAAGAAGTCATCATACTGAGACACATCCCCGACATTCACAGTCAAACTGGACACAAGAAGTCATCATACTGAGACACATCCCCGACATTCTCAATCAAACTGGACACAAGAAGTCATCATACTGAGACACATCCTCGACATTCACAGTCAAACTGGACAAGAAGTGATACGATCTCGGTTGGTTTATATTACAAACGAAGATTGTGTTGACCTACACCCCTTCACCACGTGTATCATGACACGAGAATTGGGTCACTTGTACGGTAATTAACCTGTCTTAACTCTTGGTTTACCGATACTACTAAATCTACGTTTTTACACCATCATTTTCATAATTATAATTTGATGTTAGGGAACCATAACATATTGTATAATAATGTTTTGTATTTTAAACATGACATTAATCTATCTTAAATACTAATGTGCAGAATTTAATGGTCCATTAAACATTCGAAGATCTCTTGGCAACTGTCAAAAGAAGGAAACTCACTTGGTACGGTCACATATCGAGATCAAGTGGTCTTGCAAACACAATCCTCCACGGGAAGGTGCATGGCGAAGGCCCAAAAAGAGATGGGGGGACAACATAAAAGAATGGACCAGTCTCCGACCAGAAGAGTCACAGGCAGCGGCATCTGACAGAGAAGGATCGCGTGGAGTTGTGAGGATGTCTTCATGTGTGCCCCAACGACCTCACCGGTTACGGGATGACCTGACCTGACCTGATTAAACATTACCTCTTTTTTGTCTTTACACAAAGAAGATTAGATACAGCATAGTTCACATATATTGTAAATACATTTGTTTTAAAGTTAAATTGTTTTTAAAAAAAGTCTAAACTTCCCATAATATATCAAACTACGTACATGCCAGAAGCTCCTAACATTAGTCATCACTGATAGAATGTCAATTTATACACAACACATATAAGTTTTATCATTTTCTGTCAGTAATGAAAGATTTGGTGTCAATTTGTATCTTTGAAGTGACGTTGTAGAAAAAGTCAGCGAGGAAAACTATATGTTGAGGTTAGGTCATCGTGAAATATTGTATCATGATTGTTCTTATTTTGAACATTGTGTTAATGTACCTTATATACAACACCGGGTGAGCTATAAAATAAAACCAATTTGCCTTAACATAAAGAAAAATAGATACATAGTTCTTAGTTCTTAGTCGACTTGTACTTCTATGGGGGCAGATGCCCCTGTGCAGGTCCTAGCTGTAGTATGAGCTAGATGTTGGGACAATCGCTTACGGAGGGCTGTTAACAGATGTGTAAGTTCATCTTAAAAGACTCAAACACTAGAGCAAAGTAGACCAGCAGCCTGTTAGGCGCCATCTATGATGCTCTAAACAAACCACCTAAACATGGCCGGTGTTATACTATGTCACACAGCCGTCTTTTACAACATGCTCTGTGTGAGGCACTGGTGCTATTCGTGTCCTTGTCATACACAAAGACCCCGACAGACCACTCAGGACAGAGTGTAAAATAGTAGTACACATATATTGTAAATACATTTAAAGCAATAAGAATTTGAAAAAATAGTTTGAACTTACCACAATATATCATAATATATTTATACAAGTCTGACATTCTTAACGCCTATCCTCACTGACAATATCGATGCATACACAACATATGTAAGTTTTATCACTGTCCATGAAAAGATATACGGTTCATCTTTAACTCTAGATCTTGATTTCTTCACCCAGACGTAGCTAGACTAGTAGAGAAGTTGGAGATCAACTTGGAGGAAGTGATCATTGTTGAATATTTCTGTCCTTCCAGAATGCAACCCTCGGTGCAGGACCAGCCATCACAGGATGGAATTACAAAAAAAAAGCGAACTGCGGTCTGAATTAGACATCGGGTGACAACGATGATATCTGACCTCAAAGTGCAGAATTGAGACCACAATGCAGGGGTTCAATCAATGAGTACTACAAGCGCAAAAAACACCATTCCCAAAGGATGCAGATACAACTACACACTGTGCTGGTCCATCACACCCAAAGAACGTCAGGAAGCCATGGGAAATGATGCAGAGAATCATCCCTCAGTTGAAAATCACAATAATTGGCAAACGTCTTGTAGCTTGAGTTCCAGAGAACCAAACTAGAAAAGAAACGGAAAAGCTGGAGAAGTAAAACGGCTGCGCTCAATACTAAAAAGGACGGCAAGAAACTCTGGAGATTAGTAAAATCCCTTAATGACGAGGGTATCTCGCCCAGACAAACCTTAACATTGGATGAGGATGGCAAAGTATGTACAGATAAACAAGCTGATGACCGCTTTGCCGGCAGGTACAGTGCAGAAAGCAAACTGACTATTCACATAGACCTGAGATAATGAGAAAAAAAATGGGTTCAAGCAAGGAAGAAACGGATATCCCTGCTCATGTGAGAGAGTCCATCACATTAGGACAGCTTCAAAGAGCTATATCCAAGCTTAAGACAAGAAAAGCACCCGGCCCAAATGAAATTAGCAATGAAATGCTCATCGGTTTGAGCCCAGCCGCGAAGACAAAACTGCTTGAGATATTCAACCTCACTGATTTTTACAGCTCGTGCACTGCTCAGCATCTTGATCGCTCTGCCATCTGTATATCTTAGTTCTGGTATTTCATTCTCGCCGAATGTCAACGATTCGAACTGTTCATACTCTTTGTCACTCTTGACATTTCTCAATATTTGCCGTTTAGATATTGGAACGATAAAGTGAGAGTATGCACCTTTGTCTTTCTCCCTTTCTCCCTTTTTGCATCTCCACTCAGTCCGACGTTTCTCTAGTGATTCTGACCGTTGTTCGTTGTCCCCTACATAATGATTCAATCAGTCGAATCAGGTGTGGGATCAAGATGCTGAGCAGCGCACGAGCTGCAGTGGTCATGACCCATAGCTGACTGCTAGCGTCAGGGCCAGCGAACTAGAGCTGCCACGACCCTTCTACACCTCGACGCGGTGATCCTGGATAACAGGCTGCATCAGGGCAGACTGGCTAAGGAGAAGGGATCGAAGAGGGAATGCTAACCCGGTACTCACAAAATACTTGCTGAAGTCGGATGTGTTGGACCAAAAGGTGCAAATATCGCAGTCAAGCTGTAAACTACGACACAACGCATTCCGTTCTCTGGACTACATTCTGCTACTTAAGCCCTTTCAGGGTTTGGTAGCGGGATATTGAGAACGAACGCAGGAGAAGAAGAAGAATCAGGTGCGTAGCGTACTGTAACGATTTCCCATAGCTTTTCGTGTCGCACAGGCTATAGCATTGGTATAGTCTATGAAGGAGGTGTGAAGTCGACATGGAACTCTCTGCACTTTTCAATAGGAATTCGCATATTAAGTTTGTGATCAGTCGTGCTTCTTACCGTCGAAAAACTGGCTCAGCCATATGACCCATAGGTAAAGATAGAGAGACGAAAAATGGAAGCGCGTTGAAAGTGATAAGTAAGGATTGAGAGTGATTGAATTAGAAAGAGCGAAAAAGAAAGAGAGGGATACAAAAGAGAGATAGAGGGGAGAGTAAGAGAAGGAGATGAACAAGTTAGAAGATAAAAAAATAAGAGACAGAGAGTGTAACTGAGAGAGAGAGAGAGAGAGAGAGAGAGAGAGAAATGTAGTGTAATTGGAGCAAAATATGCAGTGCAGTAAGTAGATGTAGAAAATAGAGTGAGGTGAGAGATACCAGGCATAGAAGAAAAATATACAATATATATATATGATCAATGAAGCAGTGAAAGAAAAGAGAGGGTCGAGCGGAAGAACATTAGAGAAGGACAGATAGAGAGACAGACGACAGCGGAGAATAAGATACAAATGCAAGTGAGAGAAATGTAATGAAAAAGGGAAATGGATAAAGTAGAGTTCTCGACCAGGTCAGTTGGCGTCTACGGCGATTGTGTCGCCCGAAGGTAATTAGCAGGCCGTGTTCATTCATAATTTACACACTGGTTTATTTAATCCAGGTATACAGAGAGTAAAGCAATATGTGAGATAGAGAGAAAAAGGAAGGGGGCAGGTGGTGTAGGAGCCCTGGAAACAGAGACGGGTTGAGAGGAATGAGAGAAGAGCAGAAGGAGGGTTGGAGGGAGGTTTTAGAATTATCTGAGGTTTTTCATTTATTATACTTTCGTGTTGGCTTATTGATGCAGGTAAACGTGGGGAGAGGGGTAGGAGAGAGGAAGACATTTGTGACAGATAGAGATAGGATTAGGGAGAAAGTGATGAATGAGAGAGGAAGACATTTGTGACAGATAGAGATAGGATTAGGGAGAAAGTGATGAATGAGAGAGGAAGACATTTGCGACAGATAGAGATAGGATTAGGGAGAAAGTGATGAATGAGAGAGGAAGACATTTGTGACAGATAGAGATAGGATTAGGGAGAAAGCGATGAATGAGAGAGGAAGACATTTGTGACAGATAGAGATAGGATTAGGGAGAAAGCGATGAATGAGAGAGGAAGACATTTGTGACAGATAGAGATAGGATTAGGGAGAAAGTGATGAATGAGAGAGGAAGGGTTTATTTATACAGGTAGAGAAAGAACAAAGAAATGAAAAAGAGATGCAAATCGATGAGAGGGAAGAGATGGATTGGAAGTGACTGCTTTTGAGAGATTAGAGATAGGGAGACGAAAAAGTGGGAAAGAAGAGAAAATGATAAGAGTCAAGTAGGGTCAGATGGCGAGAGAGAAATGATAGAGAAATAGGAACAAATGAGAGGGACATCGAGATGGATGGAGAAATAAGGACACACGAGAGAAGCAGAACAGGCAGAGAAGCGTAGGCAAGCGAAATATATTGGGAAGCGGGGAGATAGAAAAGAGGAATAGAGTAGCAGAAGGAGTGAAAAGGAGCCTGGGAGAAAGAGAGTGTGACATGATGAGATGAGAAGTTAATGTAGAGGTGAGAGAGAGAAGAGAAAGAGAAAGATTGAAATGGAGAGATAAGGGGAGATGCTAGAATGACGAGAAAGAAGAGAAGAGATATGAAAAGACAAGAGGTCTATACCAGGTAACAATATTGGTGTATCCTAAGCTATCAATTTGAAGTGTTTACCTGTACGTACATGTTGACCCATTTAATCAAGGTAGGAATACAGAAAAAGAGAGAGGAGAGATTAAAGAGCGTGCAGGAGATTAAGAGAGCAAGAGAGAGTATGAACAAAGATACATGATACCAGGTAATTATGTCGTGCAGTACTAATTTTATCCAGACGTCTAAAAATGAGGAAAAAGAAATCACTAAATTAAGACTGATCCCATGCACAGGTCAGACTGTTCTTCTGCAGAGCTGGATCATGGCTGGGTGGTCTATACCGATGCGGGACTTAATCGATGTACCAGAAGACAGTGACATGTACAGGCTTAGCAGTCTGGGTAATTTGTCAATCTGGTTAGTAATTGTGTGTATGTTTATGTAATGCGGGGTATTTTTTCAGCCTTTCAGAAGTGCATTGAATACCGTTGTTGTGTTTATTTGTTCGTTATGTAATGTGATTCTTTGTTTAGGTTGGTAAGGTCACAATAACAGATTATAGTTTAACTTGGATATTGATCGAATCTCTGTTTAGCACTACATGCCCTTTTTCTTCTCCTTCGGCTTTCGTCCTGAAAAGGACGCTACAACATTGTGTGATAGTTTACAGCGAGACTGCAATATCTGCGCCGAAATATCCGACACATCTAGTTTTATCTAGGTTTTATTTGCTACATGGTTTGCTTTTCCGTTGTGGTCCATATTCTCTTAGACAGAGAGCTCTAGTGCAGTTTATTTCCAGGGCCGCCGTTTTGAGACAGAAAACCGGCCTTGGTGAGCTATGGTTCGCTGATACTGATGCAAGCGGCGAACTGGGAGTCGCTCACTGTCCTGTCACTCACTGTCAGCCCATCAACTGTGCTGCACCTTCTTCCCAACTGCATGCCCAACATGCAAGGACTAACGATATTAGATAGATGCCCATCACAAGCACCATTGCTTAACAAGTCTGTGGTCCTGGACTGACTACTGCATTATTAATTTATATTTCAGCTGACGTATGGAAGCGTACTAATAAGACGGAGGAGAAGAAGAAGAAGAAGAAGACGAAGAAGAAGAGGAAGAAGAAGAAGGAGAAGCAGAAGGAGAAGGAGGAGGATTACAAAATGCATGCTTCAGTAGCAGAGCTAAGTAGATTTCTACAGTGTTGGGACCAGGCCGCAGTCTTGCGTAGCGCCACTGCGAATACCAACTTATTGTGATATACTACGATCATATTGGACTGTTCCTTTCATGGCTTCATGGAACGATATTATTAGCTGCAGCAGTTTGTTTGGAAATGCCTGCTAATGTCTTTGTCTGGTCAATGAAAATAAAAGGATGACTCTACTTACGAGACCTCTTCTGAGGTTGTCAAAGAAACATAATAATTTCGATCGCTGATCTTCCATACCTGAATACACACTTCGGCTATGGATACATATGTTCAGTAAAGTTTTGTAGCCTTGTAAGATGACTCTGATGAAAACTATGCCTACACCATAGAGCATAGAGACACTTCAATTGTAATATAGTCACTTCTATCCCTTTATTTGTGTATACTGTTATAGTTTGTGCATCTCTCATTTCTTGAGATATAATGTCTCTTTCCTGCACCGGAAATGCAGCGACTACATTTATGTAAACAGTGTATAGCTTTAATTACTCCAGCGACTGCATTTATGTAAACACTGTATAGCTTTAGTTACTCCACCGACTACATTTATGTAAACACTGTATAGCTTTAATTACTCCAGAGACTACATTTATGTAAACACTGTATAGCTTTAGTTACTCCAGCGACTGCATTTATGTAAACACTGTATAGCTTTAGTTACTCCACCGACTACTTTTATGTAAACACTGTATATCTTTAGGTACTCCAGCGACTACATTTATGTAAACACTGTATAGCTTTAGTTACTCCAGCGAGTACATTTATGCAAACACTGTATAGCTTTAGTTACTCCAACGACTACATTTCTTTTGCAATGTCCCATAAAATCGTATATTCTCATCATGTAGCATGTCCTTTGTAGAACGTCGCTTCCATCACAGTCTGTCTGAAAGAAACTCGGTCCCTTGCCAAAACACCAGCTTCCGCCACAGTTTTGTTTTTAGTCCCATTTCAGAGTTGTCCACTGTAATGCAGTCAGGCTTTAGGCCGTCATCTCTATTACTTGTACTGACTCTGAAATCGGCCTCTTCCCCAGTTGGCGTCGATGATCTGCCTGGCCTGAGGGCCTCAAAATCAGATCTTTGAGTTTCGTTTCTCTCGACTGTCATAAGTTTCTTGGCGTTTTACATCCAGTAGTTTGCCATTGCTTTCTGGACGTTGTTCTGGCCGCTTCGTATATTCTGCAGTAGACATATAATACCTTGAGGCAATGGTCAATCATTTGACTTACTCGCAAAATGCTTTTATAGGACTAACACCTACCTGTCCTGGGATCATTTTATCGTCGATATTGGTTGATATTCGGCCCCTAATCATTGTCTCGAACACTTTATAGACGTGACATGAAAGTGACACTGAAATATTTAGCTTCTTTTGATGTTTTCCCTGACTTAAGCAGCGCTACGACTCTTGCTTTCCTTCAGCTTTGTAATCTACAAACACATGCGCTCATTAATTCTAATATCCACTTCTTGGTCTCCGGGACAAAATGTTTAATTTGCTGTGATCTCAGTTTATCTTTTCCAAGTGCCTTGTTGATTTTTATTCCATTAATTGCGTCTTAAAGTTTCCCAATGGTAAAGGATGTTCCAAGCGTTATCTCCTTCATTTTCTATTTCCCTTTTATATTGCGATTTCCCTCTATGCTGTTTAGTTTAGCCATTTAGTAATAGTTGATGAACAATCTGGTTAGACGAGATTACTATCTGTGTACTTGCACTCACACTAGTGTCTTGACTTAAATTGCTAATGTATTTCCATACTCGGCGACAAATTTTTTTCATATCAAGCTCTTCCACTAGCCTACACTATCTTTCTTTCCTAGCGGTTGAATCGCATTAATAAGTGCTTCCCTGACGCGACTGTTTCTTAAGCAAATGGATCTTTTTTCATACGAATCTTTATATTTTTCTAGAAGTGTAATTGAGTCTTCATTAAGCCAAAGGATATATTGTGTCTTACGTCCTCTAGGAATGTGTCTTCTTGATATTTGTCTTGTTAGGTCGATGAACACTTTATCATTTCTCGTCATTGGGCTTCGACCCTAGTTCCCTTTCCAAAACTCTGCTCAAATAGTTGCATCTAGGTCGCTTGAAATAAGAACGTTGTTCAGAGGGTATCCACTAACGATTGACGACATGCACAATCCTGCATGATATCGGTATGTGTTGTGTTCGGGATATGGGTTCCTCTATATATTTCGATGCCGGATAAGCTATAAGTGCTTTCACAAAGATGTAAGAGTTTAAATCGCTTTTCCACCTGCTACTGTTAAAGGCAGGTCGTGACTTCGCGCCAAAAGTCAATTGCATCCTCGTGCACTCAAACCAGTTTTAGAGATATTCCCCATCAGCATGTGTCGCTCTATAGCCCCCATATACTGTATTTGCAATTAAAGTCTCACATGATCACTGTGGCGTCTTCTAAGTTGAAATTATTAGGATCTTCAAAAACGAAAGTCTCGTTTCATGGATTATACACAGTTGTTATTGTGCATGATTGCGTCTGAATTGTCAATATCTCACCATTGCTCCTGTAAGTACATTTCGCAGATTTAATTTCCATTTCTTGTTTCGTGAAAATCGAACTACCGTATTGTTTAGGAGGTATCTCAAGCGCCAGGTTCATACCATTTATATAAAGCCTACCTTCAGCGATAACGATGTGTCTCCTGGACCATCGGAACATTGTTTCTGCGCTGCCTGCACAAGTCAGCTAGTAGTACCTTCATATCTGCTGAATATCCATTTATGTTAATTGAAATTAACATGAGGTCGGATCTGGCGTTTTAGTCCCCTAACCCGCCGAAGACGGATGTGTCGGACCTAAAGGTGTAAATATCGCAGTCAAGCTGTAAACTAGCGACACAACGCATTTCATTCTCCGGACTACATCCTGCTACTTGCGAAACCCTGTTCAGGACTTGGTAGCGGGAGATTGAGAACGAACGCAGAAGAAGAAGTCACCACAGACTGACCATTATTGATTTTCGAATTGTACGCACCTTAAAAGCTGTGTAATTTTGTTATAAGTTTATTTGCTATGAGCAGCATGATCAACTGGAGTTAAAGGAAAAACATAATATTATGCAGCAAAACAGCTCCAAGACTTGTCTTGGAAGAATCAACGTGCAGCCGACAATCATTAAGATTGAAATTGATTTTGAGGGCTGCCGTTAAACCTAAGTGTTTGGGCACGCAGAAAGATCAGCTTCAGGGAACAAGAATGTAATGCGGTGTTTCTGAAGGTCCGAAAACATCAATTGGAATTTCAATTGGCCAGGAGATTCTACTGTTACAGTCTTGAACTAAAAAAAAATCGCCTTCTTCTTCGGTAAGTTCAGATCTCTGTCAAACTCATTGCTCACTTTGTTTTTATGTGTGGTTTTGTGTGAGTTATTATGTGTGCTTCTGCATGGGTTATTATTTGTGGTTTTGTCCAAGTAAATTGCACAAATTCTGGGCTGTGTGAAGTTGATGGTTCAGAAACACACACTATCTCTCCTACCTCAGCTGAAACATCTGAAAATGATTCTGACACTTTTGGAACCGGTAGACTATTACCATGTGGTACAGTAAGTATTGCAGACGGAATGTTTGGGTGCATTCCAGTCCTAATTTTCTTCTTTGACATGCCTTCCTTCTTCTTCTTCTTCTTCTTCTTCTTCGTACGCTGTCAGACGTCAACCTTTATTTTTTCGAAAAAAGCAGCGGTCATCCTGAGGCTGTCGACACTGCCATAGAGCTTGTCTAGTGCTGCCAAAGGTGATGGATACATCTACTTTTTCTGATCCTCGTATGTTGTGCAGTTTTGCAGCAGATGTTCAGCGGTCATTTTCCCAGTACCGTGCGAGCATTCGTCAGTGCCGCCTTTCTTCAATTTATTGAATAGGTGGTACCTCAGTCTATTATGGCCAGTGCGAAGTCTGAAGACCACGACCTGCTCTCTTCTGTTCAACTGGTAATAGGCATCGTTTTTTGTGTAACATGCCTTCCGTAATCGGATTGATCATTGACAAGTAATAAGTACTGACTTGATCAGTGGGCTCTCGCTGAATCATTAAGACTGCAAAAGGCATAGCGTACCTTTTACGACTCAACCACTTTTTCATATTTGTTACACAGGTATTGAAATGTGTTATAGCCAGCTTTTATCTTGATTGTCTATTTTGCAGCCATAATACTTCTTCTTCTTCTTCTTCTTCTTCTTCTTCTTCTTCTTCTTCTTCTTCTTCTTCTTCTTCATCGTTCATTCCTACACACCCGCTACCAAGAAATGAAAAGGGTTTTGCAATTAGCAAGATGTAGTCTAGAGAACGGAATGCGCTGTGTTTTAGTTTACAGCTTAAATGCGATATTTGCACCTTTCGGTTCAACACATTCGACTTCAGCATAGTATTCTCGGGTACCTGGTTAGCCTTCCCTCTTTGATTCATTCTCCTTAGCCAGTCTGATCTGTTGCAGCCTGTTAACCGGGATCACTGCTTGGAGGTGGAGAAGTGTCTTGGTAACTCTGAGTCGCAGGCCCTCTGACGCTAGCAGTCAACTTTAGGTGGCTGACCGCTACAGCGTATGTACACCTCAGCATCTTGATCCCAAATATAATACAAATTGTAAGCTTTCTTAATCACTGCAGTCATATTTCGATTGTGGGATACAAAAGTCTTTTCAACACAAATATAGCAAAAATTATCTGCACTGTTCACATATGTCTTGGGCCTTTCAGAAAAAAGCACAGACTTATGCCACAGCCATGCTGTTTGTGAGAGCTGGGTTATGTATACAGAGAGGTTATGCAAACAAAGGTATTATTGCATCATCTGATTCCAGTTTGTTTTTATTGGTCATTGGTACAAATTATGCAAACGGAACTCAAGTTGCGTAGCACAAATACGACGTATCTATAGCATATCCTGAACTATATCTGGGAAACTAGATCCAATCAGTATTTTCATGTCACTTATTAATATTCAGCAGCCAAAAATAAATTTCGATTAACTGTTTTCATGTCTGAAGCATTTTGGTCGTTGGCGAGTGTGATGGACAGTCATTGTATCTGCCACGCAGACACATTCATCGACATTTCTTATCTATACTTGGGTGAGTAGATGGTATCAAAGTATGTTGTCTGTGTAGAGTCCAAAGATTATCACCCGTTTACCCCTGTAAGCTGATAATATGCATCATTTTGTTGTTGAACTGATTGTTTTACTCCTTTTTTTTGTTCATGTGTCTAGTCTTAACAAATATTTTGTTCATGTGTCTAGTCTTAACAAATATTTTGTTCATGTGTCTAGTCTTAACAAATATTTTGTTCATGTGTCTAGTCTTAACAAATATTTTGTTCAAGTGTCTAGTCTTAACAAATATTTTGTTCAAGTGTCTAGTCTTAACAAATATTTTGTTCAAGTCAAGTCATCCGTTGGGGGATGTTAATTCTTTCTCGTACTTCCTCATTTGTAACTAGAACTTTGCATTTGACGTTTAGGAAACATCTCATCTCCAAGGCATGTATTCTCTGCTGTTATTCACTTTTTGTTCACTTCATAAATTATACTTAATCAACTTGATGTAGATGTCAATCTTTACTGACAGTCTCCCAACATATCCAATGTCAAGACGTTGCGATAATTATGATATGATGGATTACACTTTTTCATAACTCTTTTGAACCTGCGCTGTAACTTATGGAATATTATTATTAATATTATTTTGTGTTTCCAATTGTCCTAATCAATGATAGTAGGGCCACTTGATAGAGTATCATTTGTGTTTGCGTTTTTTTCTATCATTACAACGTCTGCTGTATCTTTCAATGTCTTCGCCTCTGCTCTTAGTGGACATGGAAATGATACTAATAAAACAACCAGTATACCAGAGAATAAATGGGTTTACAAATAGCATCAGCAGATAATAAAGAGCTCTTTTTTTCAACCCAGAAGGATACTTCGCACTCAAAGATCATCTGGGCAGTGCAAAAGTTGAATTGTGAAATATTGTGGGTTGAAGTCGCCATGGAATGGCTACATCTGTTTGACTGAACATCACCCTTGGCTTTCAAATGCTATTGTAGATCTTAGTAAGCATACAATTTATTGATGATTTAATTTGATATGTTCTAAAATATTGTAGGGGATTTCGTGGGGACTTTGTAACTCCCACCTACGAATCAGAGTTTTGCATTCCATTTGAGAATAAGAATAAACAATCACACATCAATAGTTTATCTTCCAGCTTCCATTATTTAGCTCCACTGATGTAGCTTTTTTGTTAGCTCCACTGATGAAGCTTCACTTTTTAGCTCCCCTGATGTAGCTTCACTAGTTCCACTGATGTAGCTTTACTAGCTCCACTGATGTAGCTTCACTTGTTAGCTTGACTTATGAATCTTCACTTGTTAGCTTGACTGATGTAGCTTCACTAGTTCCACTGATGTAGCTTCACTAGCTCCTCTGATGTAGCTTCACTTGTTAGCTTGACTGATGAAGCTTCACTTGTTAGATTGACTGATGTAGCTTCACTTGTTAGCTTAACTGATGTAGCTTCACTTGTTAGCTTCACTGATGTAGCTTCACTTGTTAGCTTCACTGATGTAGCTTCACTTGTTAGCTTGACTGATGTAGCTTCACTTGTTAGCTTGACTGATGTAGCTTCACTAGTTCCACTGATGTAGCTTTACTAGCTCCACTGATGTAGCTTCACTTGTTAGCTTGACTGATGTAGCTTCACGTGTTAGCTTCACTGATATAGCTTCACTAGTTCCACTGATGTAGCTTCACTTGTTAGCTTGACTGATGTAGCTTCACTTGTTAGCTTGACTGATGTAGCTTCACTTGTTAGCTTCACAGATGTAGCTTCACTAGTTCCACTGATGTAGCTTCACTTGTTAGCTTGACTGATGTAGCTTCACTTTTTAGCTTGACTGATGTAGCTTCACTTTTTAGCTTGACTGATGTAGCTTCACTTGTTAGCTTGACTGATGTAGCTTCACTTGTTAGCTTGACTGATGTATCTTCACTTGTTAGCTTCACTGATGTAGCTTCACTTGTTAGCTTGACTGATGTAGTTTCACTTGTTAGCTTCACTGATGTAGCTTCACTAGTTCCACTGGTGTAGCTTCACTTTTTGGCTCCACTGAAGTAGCTTCACTTTTTAGCTCCACTTATGTAGCTTCACTTGTTAGCTTCACTGATGTAGCTTCACTTTTTAGCTCCGCTGATGTAGCTTCACTTGTTAGCTTCACTGATGTAGCTTCACTAGTTCCACTGATGTAGCTTCACTTTTTAGCTTCACTGATGTAGCTTCACTTGTTAGCTTCACTGATGTAGCTTCACTAGTTCCACTGATGTAGCTTCACTAGTTCCACTGATGTAGCTTCACTAGTTCCACCGATGTAGCTTCACTTGTTAGCTTCACTGATGTAGCTTCACTAGTTCCACTGATGTAGCTTCTTGTTTTAGCTTCAATTGGTGTAGCTTCACTTTTTAGTTTCAGTGATATAGCTCCGCGTTTTAGCTTCACGGATTAGGCTTCTTTTCACAATTCCTCACCAAATCTCCAGTAGCCACTTCAGACTTCTTTTATGTTGTGTTTTTCAAGGCTGAGCTGACCTTGATATATTGATATGTTTATTTTCTGATGGTATAGTCTTTTCATTGACACGTGCCTTCTTTTTCACATTAAGCTGTCTTGTTTGCTGTCTTGTCTTATTTCAGCAACGTGTCTGTTGTTGTTACTTCTATCTATCACAGATTGGTCAATGTGGCTGTAACAAAACACACGTCTGAATACACTAACATGTTGATTTCTAGGAACATGTTTTTTCCATCTACCAACATGTTCTTCTCATCTGGTAACATGTTCTTCTCATCTGGTAACATGTTCTTCTCATCTGGTAACATGTTCTTCTCATCTGGTAACATGTTCTTTTCATCTGGTAACATGTTCTTCTCATCTGGTAACATGCTCTTCCCATCTGGCAACGTATTATTAATATCAACATATCATCCTTCCATTATCATTCAGCTCTGAGATAACCTCTCGTTTTTCAAGAAACGAACGAACGATAGCGACAAAGATGGATTTCGAATCCCATGTTTTAAACGTCCCTTTGTCTCAAGGGTGTTAAGATCGGCTCATAGTCATCTCGGATGGGAGGATAAACTCGATTGTCCCGTGCAAAGCCAGATACATGACCAAATGGGAAACCGAACATACTGTTTACACCAAAAACGATGCCTATTACCAGTTGAACAGAAGAGAGCAGGTCGTTGTCTTCAGACTTCGCACTGTCCACAATAGACTGAGGTACCACCTATTAAAAAAATTAAAGATAGGTGGTACCGACGAATGCCCGTGCGGTACCGGGAAAATGACCGCTGAACATCTGCTGCAGAACAGCCCGACATACGAGGATCAGAGAGAGCAGATGTGGCCATCACTAGTGGAACTGAAAGACAAGCTCTATGGCAGTGTCGACAGCCTCAGGATGACCGCCGCTTTTTTTCGAAAAAATAATGGTTACTGTCTGACTGCGTACGAAGAAGAAGAAGAAGAACATTGTCCCGTGCATGTACTGTTCATGGAAAATAATCTTGATATTTGAAAATCGAAAGATCAGAGTGGGATCAAGATGCTGAGCAGCACATGAGCTGCAGTGGTCAGCGACCCATAGCTGACTGCTAGCGTCAGGGCCAGCGAACCATAGCTGCCAAGACCCTTCTACACCTCCACGCGGTGATCCTGGATAACAGGCTGCAACAGGGCAGACTGGCTAAGGAGAAGTGATCGAAGAGGGAATGCTAACCTGGTACTCAAAAAATGCTTGCTGAAGTCGGATGTGTTGGACCGAAAAGTGCAAATATCGCAGCCAAGCTGTAAACTACGACTACAGTCTGCTACTTAAGCCCTTTCAGAGTTTGGTAGTGAGAGATTGAGAATGAAGAGGAAGAAGAAGAAGAAGAAGAAGAAGAAGAAGAAGAAGAAGAAGAAGAAGAAGAAGAAGAAGAAAGATCAGAATGTTAGCCGATGATAGTGCACGAATTCTAAATGTTACGAAATTCCTATCCATGTATGGCCTGCAACAACAGGCTATATAAGGCAAGCCTTACATTATGTAAAACACACATACAGGCCAATAACATGTTTATACACACACTCAATTACAAATCTGTTATTTTCTTTCTTCAATCCTTAACTGCCTTGTCTGTATTTTCAGCTTCCACTAACGGGTATGTTTTTGTTACATTTTAATATCAAAGACGAATTGTACTCTGAAGAAGTATGTTTCAGTTATATACGATCATACTGTAAATTCATGTAGCTACCCGACTAAAGTTGTACAATTTATATATCCAGTATCCTACAATCGTAAATACTCAGTTGAATTCTTACAATGGACAATCCGCCGTTTGAAACACTTGTTGACTTTAAAATTTCAAAACAAGGTCAGGATGCAGTAACTTATACAAGTGCCCGGATCTCTAACATAAATTGCGGAACAGACATATTTTTAAACAAGCCAAACAGGTAGCAGACAATATCGTTTTCGCCGAGGTGTTAAAAACACATTGAACCGGAAATCCTTGAACAAGAGTTTAGATGGTCTATTCAGAACAGCATTGATAATAAAGCTGTCGGACTGGATGGTGTAACAGCACTATGTGTAAGCCAGGAGACCAGATTAAAGTGGTTGTTACAGATATTTCATGAGGCACGGGCGTAGCAACCACCGGTGTGGGTTACATAGACATAAAAGGAAGGAATAACAAAAACACTGTTACTTACCAGTGGTATACTAACCTGTGACTAAGATGGGTTGTGAAAGGAACCTCATCCTGTTAAAACTGCAAGCCACAAAATCTTCAGCAAATATGTAAATGGGCACGGCTTGTCCAGACATGACTTTGCTTAGCCCAATTAAACACATGTTCTCACACATTTTATAATAAGATCATAACGGTGCAGAAGGTGACGCTAAACGTTTTTACTTGATTCGTAAATAACAGAGGTGAGACTACCGGGAATAAGGGTAGACAAAGGTAGTCCAACAGTAGACACTGCGGTCTGGGATCAAGTATTGGATACTTTTTTTTACTAGGTCACAACCTGCTCATGAAGTGGTGTGGCCATTTATCTTTCTCAATATCTTTCCTTCAAATAAGCAAGCTATTGATTTACAGTTTGGTTGGCTAGAGTGGATCTTTGCGGGAGTGGAACCTGGTATCTTTTCCATGAAAAGCGTGCACTCTATCCCAATGTTTATCAGGCGCTAACCTGATACATACTACCCAAAATGGTATGTTGTACTCTGTAATATCGAATATTGATGTGGCCGCTGGGGAGTCGCTCGCACCGGACCGCTCAGTGTGATCCTCTGCAATAACATAGGGTGCTTTCCTGGAATAGCAGAACATCTCCGATGTTTTGGAGGAAGAAGAGAAACACTAAATAGGCTGCCATGCAGGACACCCCGGCTACCAGCACAGTCCACGTGTGCCTGTCGTGCCGTAGAGTACACACATCCGGGATAGAACTTTACCGTCACATAGACCAATACTCGGCCATGTCATCACTATCATCATCAGGTCATTCAGTCCTAGGATTGGTCAACAAGCTTATGGATTTTGTCCTTCCCTTTCTGCCTATCCTCTGCACCCATCTTCAGCTCAGCATACGTCTTCGCAGCCATATCTCCGCAAGGTTGAGACAAAAAGGTATTTCTAGGTCTTCCCCTCTCTCTCCTTCCCTGCATAATGTCCTCCAAGACCTTCTTGACAAGGCCCTCTATCTGTAGATTATGTCCCAACAACCAGTCTAGTCGATTTCGTTTTATCTTCCCTATCAACTTTCTCACTTCTCCCATCTCCGCCAATACATTTTCATATGATTTCAACTCTGCCCAGCTCACTCTTTGCATTTTTCGGTAGCACCACATCTCAAAAGCCTCCAAGTATTTTTCCTCTCTTTTATTTATAGTCCATGTTTCAGAGGCATACATTCCCACAGTCAAAACAGATGTGTATAAGATTCTTTTCCTTAGAGACATACTAATGTTATTGGATGTAAGGATTCTTTGTTTCTCTCTAAACACTTTCTTTGCCATTGCAACTCTAGATAGTATTTCTCTATAGCATCGTCCATCTTCTGTTATGGTTTGACCAAGATATTGGAGTTGGAATTCCTGCTTGACTTATTTCCCTTTAATGGTTACTCTTACGCTGGTTGGCTCTTTGGCTATGATCATTGTCTTGGTTTTCTCTATGCTCACTTTCATGTCATATATGTCTGCAGCTGCTAATTTCGTTGAACATTTATTGAAGATCATCCTCCATCTCTGCTATAATGTCTTCGTCATCAGCTTATTTTATTTCCTCCAGTTGTTCGCCCTTTACCCCCAGATTGCATTTCTTCATTGCTTCAGCCATCATCACCTCTGAGTACGCATGGAACAGGCCAGGTGAAAGTGGACATCCCTGTCTAACTCCTTTTCTTACAGGTACCATGTCCGTGAAGAAATATGAAGGATACTGGATCTGCTTCAGGAATAAGTTAGTTAGTTAGTTAATTGGTAAGTTAGTTAGTTAGTTACTTAGCTAATAGTCGCTTTCAGTAATCACTGATTACATGAGTAATAGACAGTGTAGTGGTAAAAACAACTCTCTACTTAGCTTTTTTATATTTTCATTCTACTTGCGGGGTTGTAGTCTCCCTTCTCCGGTTTACAAGACCTTATTTTCATCAAACGTGAGGTGGCTCTTTACGGTACATCTACATCTGGATCAATCTGCAGATTCGTATTCCTAGGATGTCAGACTCAGTTCATGACCTTTATATCACGCTTGCACATATCTTTGAACCTTAAATGTGGTCAACCGGCTGTTCTTTTGAAGTATAGCAACTGTCCATAGCTGATATCCTTGAGAATTTAACCATCTTTCATGCGACTAACATATTCCTGCCTTCGCTGCATAAGGAGAGTGTATGATGTGGCTTGGCTTCGTTCGTTCTCAATCTCCCACTACCAAATACTGAAAGGGCTAAAGTTGCAGAATGTAGTCCAGATAACGGAATGTCGTAGTTTACAGCTTGACTGCGAAATTTGCACCTTTCGGTCCAACACATCCGACTTCAGCAAGCATTTTTTGAGTACCGGGTTAGCATTCCCTCTTCCATCCCTTTTCCTTAGCCAGTCTGCCTTGCTGCAGCCTGTTATCCAGGATCACCGCGTGGGGGTGTAGAACGGTCTTGGCAGCTCTGGTTCGCTGCCCCCGACCCTAGCAGTCAGCTATGGGTCACTGACCACTGCAGCTCATGCGCTGCTCAGCATCTTGATCCCAGGAGAGTGTATAAGCTTGGGAGACCGGCGCGAAAGTACACCTCTGCAATTGTCACTCTGTTCCTCCGTGTAATTTCAAACACGGATCGCAGGCGCAACATATGTAAGCTGTTACGTATGTGCCCTAGATTGCGTATGTTGCCCAGTTTTCGCTATCATATAGGACCGTGCTGACAACACGAGCATTGTGCACAATGGCATTGTTTTAATTGTGAGTGTCTAGTTTTCCCAAACACGAGTTGTGAGGCCAGCGAGTGTAGCAGCAGCTTTGTGAATGAGAATATTTCTCAGTCTATTGAGAACTTATCGTTGATGAGTAGGTGAATTGTGCACACTCAGTCTTAACAAAACAAATGTGCTGGGATAGAATGTAGATGACACGTCAATCTTAGTGTTGTAAATTGATTTGTGTGTGTGTGTATATATACATATATATATATATATATATATATATATATATATATATATATATATATATATATATGTGTGTGTGTGTACATAGACCCGGGAGCGGTTGCGGTCTGAAAAAACATTATATCACTCAGATGCGAAGCCAATTCGTTAACCACTGCTCTTCGCGGCTTCCTCCCCATATATATGAATGTTCGTATGTATGTATGTACGCATGTATGTGTGTCTATGTGAATATGTGTGTATAGCAGTGTACGTGAATGGGCATGTATAAATGTGTGTCTGAAACCACTCTATGATTGTTGAAAGTTATATAAAATATGTTTTAAAACTGCATGTATATTCATGATATTACGTACATTTATTTATCAATACTTATCTAACGTATTTCAATCCAAATCTGCACGTCGCAACAAAATGTGAGTGTAATATGTTTTCATATCTTGCGACTCTCTAATAACTGAAGTTTATCTAATGTGGCTTGGACGTTAAGTAAATTTTGCCACACCTTGTTCTGTATCATCAAAGTAGGCGCGTCTTATTATAGATATTGACAACAGCTCCATAAAATTCACGGTTAGATTTCAATTGTTTCCTCCGTGTTGCTGCTCCTCTGTTCAATAACAATTGCCAATTCTGTATTGATTGCACGTACCGAATGCTTACGTTTATATCAATGCTAACATGAGAACCAGGAGTAATCAAGGACATAGGAAATATTCTGATCATGACCAAACATCCTGTCCTTGTTTATGTTCGTGGAAATAGGATGCGTCGCAATAGTCTGACCAGTAACGTGGGGATTGACAGTGTAATCCCCGTGGTGGTTAGCTAACTGAGCAACGTCGCATTGCACTACAGTCAGGAGGAGCACGGTCCACCTTCTTAACTACCACTCTGATGTAAGACAAGCTAGTGTGACCTACTATTACAAAAAACTGCAACAAGAGTAAATTCATCTCAGTGTAGGGGGACGGCGTGGGCTAGTGGTTAAGTGGTTAACTATGCAGTAGTGCTTCATCTGAAGCAGAAGTGGATATATTGAGGTCATATTTAGATACAATTCGAGATTGGTATGTAAAGTGGCATCTGGAGTTTAATGTAGATAAATGTACAGTCATTCATATGGGTAGATCCAATATGGACCATAATTACAGAATGGGAGAGAACAATATTAGAAAGAAAGATAAGGAAAGAGACCTAGGAGTTATTAGACCAAACAGATAAGGTGAGTGAGCAAGTTCAGGTAGCAGTGAAATAGGTAAATGAAATGTAAGGTATGATAAAATAAAATAGTAAACATAGGAGCAAGGAAGTGATAGTCAAACTGAATAAAGCATTAGTTAGACCTAGATTGAAGTACTGTGTACAGGTGTGGAGTACTTATCATAGAGGGGATATAAACGTGCTAGAAAGAATACAAAAAAAGAGCGACAAAGCTGTTAGTGGTATTTCAGAGTTTATAGTTATGAGGAAAGACTCAGAAAAACCGGTCTACGATGTCCAGAAAAGAGAAGAATTCGAGGTGACTTAATACTTACTTACTTACTTAGTCGCTCCTATTCTACCGTGAGGTGTAGAGGTTTGCCAAAGAGAACGCCACACTGCTCTATCCGCCGTCTTTTTCTGGCCTCACTCAAATCCATCCCTCCATCACTTAGGGACTGTCGTATGTTGTCTTCCCAACGTACTTTGGGACGTCTTCGGGATCTGCGTCCTTGACTTTTGATCTCCCATGACCGCTTTGGTATCCGATCTTCTTCCATTCTACAGACATGGCCAAACCACTGCAGTTGGGACTGCTCTACTCGTGTCTGCAGGGGTTGAACTTCAAGATTGCTATGTATTGTCTGGTTACGGATCTTGTCCCTTTTCGTCACCTGAACCGCCTTTCTTAGGTACCTCATTTCTGAAGTTTGTAATTGCCTTTCTTGGGCTGTAGTCATTACCCATGACTCACATCCATATGTCAGGACAGGCACATAGGTCGAGCAGTATACACCAATCTTTGTTTTCCTGCTTATTTCTCTTCTGCTGAGGAAACCTCTGTTTATTGCATGGAACAGTCTACCTGCTGCTGCCCTTCGCGCAATTAACTCCTCTTTGATTCCTCCCCTGCTGTCTACTACCACTTCTAGATATTTAAAGTTGCTGACCTGCTCCATTGCTAGTGTTACCAGGGTTATCTGATGTCTCTTCTCATCTCTGGCGATCATCATGGTTTTTTGTTTTGGAGTTGCTGATGTGCATTTCTCTCTTCTTCAACTCTTCTTCCCAGACCTGCAAGTTGATCTGCAGATGTGCTTCGGTTTTCGTGATCAGGGCCACATCGTCTGCAAATGCTAGTTCCGATATGTAACTTGGTCTCATCTTCCAGTACCCTACTTCATACTTTTTTGTCCGTTCCTTGCAGGCTTTGATGACTTCATCCATGAGGAGTATGAAAAGGTACGGTGATAGAATGTCCCCCCTGTCTTACGTCTCTAGTCGTCTTGAACTCTCCTGACTTTTGATTTGAAGTCCGCACATAATTTCTGCATGTTTTATAGAAACTCTGTATGGCAGAGATCAGGGGTCCTGGGATGTTCTTCCTTGTCAGGCACTCCCAGAGTTTGTCCCAAGGAACTTTATCAAATGCTTTCTCCAAATCAAAAAAGCAGAGATGCATCTCTTTATCATATTCAAGAGCCTTTTCACTTAACTGTCTGAGTGTAAAGATAAGGTCTTGAGTACTTCTGTTTGCCCTAAACCCACATTGAGTTTCAGCCATATTTGGCTCTGCTAGACCTCTTAATCGCCGTTATAGAATCCTAGAGTAGACTTTCCCAGGGACACTGAGAAGGGAAATACCTCTGTGATTTTCACATTGTCGATTGTCACCCTTTTTAAATATTGGTATTATTATTGCAACCTCCCAGTCTCTTGGTATCGTCTTGTGGCGCCAAGCTGCCTTGAGAATCTTCATGAATAGCATCTCTCCTGCCGCTCCCATGTATTTAACCATTTCTGGTGTTATACCATCATGTCCTGCTGCTTGACCAATCTTAATTTTCTCCAATGCTGCCTTTAGTTCTTCCATTGTGATATTATCGTTTCCCTCCATGGCTCCCTCTTCTTGAATTGGGACTGTTACTTCCAGAGCTTGGTTTTCCTCCACTCCAATGAGATCTGAGAAATATTCTTTCCATCTGTTCATTACCTCTTCTGGGGCAGTCAACAGTGCACCTTGTTTATCTTTAACAAATTTCAGGGGGCATTCCTTTTCCTTCCGCATGTTCTTTAAGGTCCTGTAGAACAGTTTCTGGTTTTCTCCAGCATTATTTTCCAGTTTCTCTCCAAATTCTTCCCAGGATTTCTGTTTGGCCTTGAGCACAGTCTTCTTTGCTTCTGTTCTAAAATGTACATATTCTTTATATTTCTTTGTTTGTTCTTCTGTATTCCTCGCCCCTAGGTATTGCTTCCATGACTTTTTCTTTTCTCGTATTTTTGTTTTTACTTCTTCTGTCCACCATGGTGTACTCTTTCTCTTCCACCCTTCTTTGGTTTGATCGCATGCCTCTGATGTAGCCTCTTTGAGGATGTCTTTGAATTTTACCCAAAGCATTTCCATATCTTCTTCAGATTCCTCTATCCTTTCTATTGCTGTTGTTATGAGCCCTTGGTATCTCCTCTTAACATCTGGTTCTCGTAGTTTGTAAGCCTTAATTTTATTTTCTCCTCCTGAAATATGTTTCATGCTTGCTGATGGGTGTTTCCTGGCTGGATAGGGCATTTCAATTTATCTCTTTATTTTAACTAGGTAGTGGCCGCTTCCTATCTCTGGTCCTCTGAACACTCTAGCATCCTTTACATACTTGAAATCAGTTTTCCTCACTATTGCATAGTCAATTATGGATCTTTCATTTCTTTCCGGCTCACATCTTGTCTAGGCATGGATACGCTTGTGTGGAAACCTTGTATTTGTAATAACAAGGTTTTGTTCTCTGCATAATCTCAGCAGTCGTTTTCCATTGTCATTTAAGACATCTTCTCCATACCTACCGATCACTACAACCCATCTAGAATAGTCGTTTCCAACTCTTGCGTTGAAGTCTCCAAGGAGGAGTATTTCATTTTGGCAATCGTCAATGCTCCTTTGAAGGAGCTCATAAAATTAATCTTTTATGTCAGTGCTCTCATCTTCGTTTGGTGCATACACAGTGACGATATCCATTTGACTATCCTCCTCTTGTAGACTTAGAATCATCAGTCGTTCTGAAATGAACTTCCATCCTTTAATCTTTGCTTTGTTGTTACTATTCACCATACAACCAACCCCCGCCCTGGATCGTTCACTCATGGGAACTCCGCTGTAGTATAGCATGTTGCCATCATGGTCCAGAACGCCCTGTCCCTTTTTCTTTGTTTCTGTAAGTGCCAGGACCGTCAATTTTTCTCTCTTTATCTCCTCTATTAGTTCATGTTCTTTTCCGTTTATACTTCGTACATTCCATGGTCCGTAAATCGTGGTCCTTATTTCTAGCCTGTTCGTCGCCGTTGAGGTCAGTTCGGTTTTCTCTATGTTTTGACTTGTAATCATTTTTAAGACAAACAGGTGATTAGCCTGTTGTGTCTTTGCATGGTGGAGGGGCTGCCTCCTTACAGTCTCCATGCCTGCCGACCCGTTTTTGTCCACGGCTGCTTATTTATTCGCAGCTAACCTCCAAATTAGAAGGCCTTTCAGCAATCCGCAACCCTGCTGACGCGCCTGGTAGGAGGTAGGTGCCTCCCTCAGGGAGGTGACTTAATACTGGCTTATAAGATGATCAATGGAACGGACAACTTAGACTATAACATGTTTGTTTTTTCCAAATACAACCACCCACAAGAACAAGAGGGCAAAGCTTAAAATTAACTAAAGAGAGGTCCAGATTAGATATTACGAAATATTTATTTAGTCAGAGAGTGATGAATTCTTGAAATGCATTGCCACGGGAGGTAGTAGAGGCAGGGACAATTAATGCATTTAATAATAGATTGAATGCGCATAGTTTTTAGAACAAGGTAATGTAAATGAAACTGGTTGTATACAGACTATGCATAGTGTATAAAGACGTTAAGTTAAGTTTAGTACCAGACCGAAAGGTGCAAATATCGCAGTCAAGGTGAAATCTACGGCACAACGCATTCCGTTCTCCGAACAACATCGTGCTAATTGCAAAGCCTTTTTCATAGCTTGGTAGCGGGTGATTGAGAACGAGCGAAGAGGAAGATAACTGAATAAGCCATCTCATGTATTATCACCTTGACACTTCACTTGAAGCTTATAACCACCATTACAACTGACCTCCTTCTTCGTTGATCCTCAGATAAAGGTCCCGGTTTCTATTACATCCTCAGAAAAATGTCCCGGTTTCTCTAACAACCTCAATTCAAGGTCCCGGTTTCTCTTACATCCTAAAGTCACGGTCCCGGTTTCTCTTACATCCTAAAATCAAGGTCCCGGATTCTCTTACTTCCTCAAATCAAGGTCCCGGTTCCTCTTACTCAAGAAACTATTCTTTGTGAGGCTCTATTCAGCTTTTGTCTCTTATCGGTCTCCCAAGGCAAGTAGTGTTCTCTCCCTTCCTGTGTGCGCGTGCAGCTTTGTAGGATGTGTTTCACGATCATGGTATGCTCCCCACACGGACGCCTGTCATCTGTCCAAATCATCATTACTTTGTAAAGATTACTTTTGAGTCTGTTATGCCCAGTTCACAACCTGAAGATGATGACCTGATCGTATCTAGTTTAATTAAAGTAGCTGTCTTAGGACTTAATGTTCTAAGACGAGCAAGTATAGACCACAATAGTGATACATATTGAGATTGCACTAGAGAAATTAGAAGAAAGATTAGAAAAGACAAGAAACAATTCAAAACAAACACTTGCAGCAAAATCGAAGAACTCCAACAACATGGGGAAGAAAGAGAATCTTTCAGAGAAATGAGAAAACGGAGGAGAGAATTCCAACCGTCACTACAGGCAATCAATGACAAGAATGATGAGGTGATGACTGAGAACAAAGATAATCTAAAAAAAATGGAAGGAATACTGTAGCGAGATGTACGACGACAACACAAAAAATAAAGACTTGATAACCAATGATGAAGAGAGAGAGAGAGAGAGAGAGAGAGAGAGAGAGAGAGAAAGAGAGAGCCAGAACACACAATTTTATTTAACTTAACTTAATTAAAAGTTATGCGCATGCAATATATTCTTAAATGCATTAACTGTCCCTGCCTCCACTACCTTCCGTGGCAATGCATTCCACTCTCTGACTAAAAAAAATATTTCCTAATATCTAATCTGGACAGCCCTTTAGTTAATTTGTAGCTATGCCCTCTTGTTCTTGTGGGTGGCTGTATTTAAAAAAAAGAAAATAATTTAGTCTAATTTACCCATTCTTCTGATCATCTTATAAACCTGAATTAAGTCAGCTCGAATTCTTCTCTCTTCTAGACGCGTTAGGCCGGTTTTTCTGAGTTTCCGCATGGCTGTAGTTGATACCACGATAACTGTAATTTATACCACGATACATTTGACGAGGTACGTGCAGCAATTTAACCTTTGCAAAAAGGAAAGACTCCAGGATGCGTCGACATAACAGCAGAGCTAATACAGGTAGGAGGAGACGACATAACAGCAGAACTAATACAGGCAGGAGGAGACGACATAAAGCAGAAATAATACAGGCAGGAGGGGACATGACAGCAGAACTAATAAAGGCAGGATGAGACGACATGAAAGCAGAACTAATACAGACAGGAGGAGACGACATAACAGCAGAACTAATACAGGCAAGAGGAGACAACATGAAAGCACAACTAATACAGGCAGGAGGAGACGACATAACAGCAGAACTAATACAGACAGGAGGAGACGACATAACAGCAGAACTAATACAGGCAGGAGGAGACGCATGCATAGACAAATACCATGCATTGGGCAAAAAGATTGGATACAGCTGAGATTGGCCCGTAGAATGGAAAAGATCAGTCTATATTCCTACCAAATAAAGAAAATCTAAAATTATGCACCAACTACCCGATAAGCCATGCTAGCAAGATATTATTACGTATTTTCAAGAAGACTAGAAAAGAAAGTAGAATTTGAAATACATGAATGGCAGACAGGATTCAAACAAATCAGAGGCACAAGCGATCAAATCCTCAATTTGAGAAACATCTTTGAAAAAATGCAGAGAATACAATGATGTCCTATGTACATGCTTCATAGATTACGCCAAAGTTTCTGATTGGGTACAACATCAGCAACTATGGCAAATAATGAAAGACATGGGCTTTGCAACTCATCTAATGCATCTACCAGAAACATCTTACAATGGACAACAAGCTGCCGTTAGAATTAACCAAGGCACTTCAGAATAATTTGAGATTATGAAAGGTGGTAGGCAGGTCTGCATCCTTTTCTCCTATTTATTCAACATATACGCGGAGAATATAGTGCGAAAGGTAAAAATAGATGAAAATTATATTAATTTTGACTCATTCTCAATTGGAGGAAAAGAGATCCCAGAACTAAGATATGTAGATGACACAGTTACGCTCTCAAACAGCGTTAAGGGCCTGGTAATTTGCTTCAGTCCGTTCAGAAACACAGTGAAGATCAGAATCTCTTTCTGAATATTAAAAAAACCAAAGATAATGTCCCTTGGCACACTCAGACCCCAACCCAAGATCACTATTGGTAATGAAGAAATTGAACACGTGGATTACTTTGAGTATCTTGGCTCGTTGATAACAAACGACCAGAATTATGAAAGGGAAATATAGAAACGATTGTCCATAGCGATGCAGAAACTGAATAGTATGCAAAGTATCTGGCACAATACTAACAACCAATCAAAATTGAAGATCCTCAGAACATGCTTATTCCCGGTGGCAATGTACGGATGCGAGATATGGACCATCACACAAATATTAAGAAAGAAGATCGGGACTTTCAAATCAAAATTCTACAGGAGAATCCTCAAAATACCTTGGGTAAAGAAAATAACAAATAACGCCATCCTGCAAGATCTGAGTGTCGAAGAGTGTATAAGAGATCGAAGAGTGTATAAGAGACTTATAACCCACGTTATGTTTCGGAAACTGAGGTTTTTTTGGCCCCATCGTGCGCCATGACTAGCTGGGAAAAGCGGATGTGGAGGGTATTATTTCAGGAAGACGTAGATGGACACAAGACAGCAAGGACACCATAAACATGAATATGGAGCAGGCGAGTAGACTGGCTGATGATCGAGACTACTAACGAATGGCTGTGATGAGAGCAAAGTTCTGCCAATGACATACTAGATGATGATGATGATGTCTTCTTTTCGGAAGTTGGGCTGTTCTTCAGCCCATTTCTCCCTAAAGTTTGCTATAATTATGGTCTTTGCCTCATTACATGTGATGCTCAGGTCTGTTTGTGGTGATACTCCTCAACACGATGCTAGTTTGTCTGCAGCTTCATTGCCTTCAATATTGCGGTGGGATGGGATCCACTGTATGATCAACCGTGGGTGTTTTGCTGAGAGCTTGGCAGTGAGCATATACATTGCTCAAGATCTTCATCCTTGAGTTGTTTTAGCGCTGCTAATACTGATGAGACATAATTCAGAATTACTATGTTGTCTTGGTGAATATCTTTATCTTCCAGCTAACCCATTTACAGAAAACCTGTGTCCAGAATTTGCAGTGACGTTTTCAATAACAATGTTTTTAAATAATGGAGATGCTAACTTCGTGAAAAATTTTCTTTGTAAAATTTAATGACATGCTTAGAACGTTATATTAATAAAATTTAATGACATGCTTAGAATGTTATATTAATCAAATTTAATGACATGCTTAGAATGTTATATTAATCAAATTTTGACAATGCCCTGTACCTCTCGTGCGATTCCACAAACTAAACTTGACATAACTGAAACCAACAAACAAACAAACACCACTTTTCGTTACTAGGACATTGTCTCACCATCAACCACACAGCTTTTCTCTCTTTAGTCCTACTTCTATTCTAATTACTTTTCCACCCGCTAATCTCCAGTTTTCTTGTCAGAGTCCTGGTACCCCGTTTCTAATCGACACCATATTTGAACCTTTAATGATTACCTGCTTTGAGACAGTTGTTACCAGCCCTGACACCTTTGTGACCGTCAAGACGGCTGTCAAACACGTAATAAAACTTTGAGGTAATTGTGTTTCAAGTATTGAGCAATGGATACTGTACCGTCCGGGCCACAGGGTGAATGGGTGTGACGGAGTCTCTGCAAAGTTACCGGGTTTCGGGTATTCTTGTCTTTGTTTATGTTTGGGGCAAGGAACAAAAACAGTTCCGTTAAAGTATCATTACTTCATTTTGCCTTTTTTCGCTCCCGGCAAAGCATAAGGCGACTATTTACAGGAAGTCTGGATCAGAGTGATAATATAATAAGACGGACAGGTATTACTATAGGTACACAGAAAGGCTGACAACAATCAACATCAATGTTAATGTTTTCGCTTAGTGAGCCATGCTTGTCTGTCTGTTATTATGTTATTATTTTACATCGACTGTCAGTACCGGTGAAGGCTTGATTTGTTTGTAGCAAACAAGTTACGTGCCATCTTGCGTGGTGGTTCATGCAGGAAATCGTGCTGTATGATGAGGTTGCTAATCCCCACTCAACCCTATTTAGACGCATGTAATGACATCCTAATAACATGGAGGTTTGAATACAAAGTCATGAAGCAATTAATGTAAGGACACGGGACAATGAACACACAGTCATGGAGCAAAAAACATAAAGTTATGGAGCGATGATTGTAGAGGAACGGGTCAATGAACACAAAGTCATGGAGCAATGAACACAAAGTCACGGATCAATATACACAAAGTCATGGAGCAATGAACACAAAGTCATAGAGCAATGAACACAAAGTCATGGAGTAATGAACACAAAGTCATGGAGCAATGAACACAAAGCAAGGGATCAATATACACAAAGTCGGGGATCGATCTACACAAAGTCATGGAACAATCAACACAAAGTCATGGAGCAATGAACACAAAGTCATGGAGCAATGAACACAAAGTCATGCAGCAATCAACACAAAGTCATGCAGCAATCAACACAAAGTCATGGAGCCATGAACGCAAAGTCATGGAGCAATGAACACAAGTCATGGAGCCATGAACACAAAGTCATGGAGCAATCAACACAAAGTCATTAAGCCATGAACACAAAGTCACGGAGCAATGAACACAAAGTCATGGAGCAATGAACACAAAGCCGTGGAGCGACGAATGCAGAGGCATCGACCATCATAAATGATAAACAGTACCTTGAGTAGGAAGTTTTCCTCCTGCAATTTGACAGCATCTACCTTAACTGGATGTTTCATGTTTGGATCTTTCCGACTTCAGCATGCATTTTATCTAAGGGACTGCTTCCTCCTGCATTTTGTAAGGGGTTGCTTCCCCGGAGTAACGGCCGATGCTGTGATAGGGATCGAACCCAGCACCTTCTGATTGGGAGCCTTGTCACTTTACCACTAGCCTATGCCGTCCCCGGTACCTTGTTTGATGGTCGGAATAGAAAGGCAGCATGGAAGGGAGTTAGCCAACCAACCACACACCCAAAATATGGCCTTTTGCAATTAAGTCTGTAATATGTCGTCCCCACTACAGTATTTGGAAGGGGAATGCCTGTACATTACGAAACTCGGCAACTGAATGGCAATTTACATTAGCTGAAAGATTGTTCAATTTGGAATAGCTAATTGGGTTTGAAATAAATCGTTAGAGACAATACCGCACAGATGGTGCAGGATTAAACGAGAGACTCGCTTACTTATGAAGCGATGTAAGTCGCCTCGATACTGATGTTGTTCATGGAATATCATCAACTTCAAAATCGGATCATTTTTTTTATTTGGCTGAGCAGTGCATGGTTTGCAACGGTCAGTGACCATAGCTCAGGGCCAGTGAACTAGAGCTGTCAATATCCTTCTACACCTCCGCGTGGTTATCCTGGATAACAGAGTAGACTGGCTAAGGAGAAGTAATCGAAGAGGGAAGGCTAAACCGGAGATTGAGAACGTTCAGGGTTTGGTAGCGGGAGATTGAGAACGTTCAGGGTTTGGTAGCGGGAGATTGAGAACGTTAAGGGCTTTGAGATCTGTTTGTTTTACCAGAACAGTGATGCTGATGATATCAAATACTTAGCTCGACCTGAAATGACCAGTTTGAAAATAATCATATAGATATAATTTCCTATTAATCTATCTATCTATCTATCTATCTATCTATCTATCTATCTATCTATCTATCTATCTATCTATCTATCTATCTATCTATCTATCTATCTATCTATCTATCTATCTATCTATCTATCTATCTATCTATCTTTCTATCTATCTATCTATCTATCTATCTATCTATCTATCTATCTATCTATCTATCTATCTATCTATCTATCTATCTATCTGTCTGTCTGTCTGTCTGTCTGTCTGTCTGTCTGTCTGTCTGTCTGTCTGTCTGTCTGTATGTCTGTCTATCTATATCTATATATCTTCAAGTCCACTAGTGTCGTTAGACGTCGTGGGGAGGTGTGACCTATTTTGTTTCATATTTTTTGGCAGGCGAAAATCTGCTGGTGACTTGCCAGATCAATCCCAGTATCTGCTTCAACCATTAGGTTGGTAGCCCGTGGACTATACTATTGCCTATTATTGTAATAGTGGTGATGGTGGAAGTGTAAATTAGAGAAATGTAGACCCGCAGCCTGTCAGGTGCCATCTATGCCGCTCCGCTAATCCCATAACCATGACCTGATGTATCGCTGGACAGTCCCCCTTGTGCGACATATTCGCTGTGGGAATATTTGTTAGTAGATTTTTAACTTGAGCTGTGCCCGAGCAGCGGTCGTTAAGCGCACTCTTTTCGGCCAAGGGATTTTAAACGTGCGCACCACTGAATACTGGCGACTGATCTCACTACTCAGAGGTAATGTGAAATTTGTATCGGATGATTCTAGTAGTGAACACAAAATCCCGATCTCCACCGAGATTTGAACCCGCGACTTCCAGTACCCGAGGCGAACACATTGCCTCAAGACCACTGGGTATTATCATTAATTCAAAAAGCAATTTGAGAGCCAGAAACAAAATTACATTTATGAAAGTCGTGGGAACTCGGCAGAACAGCACGAAACAATTAGATGAAAATTTGAAAATTTGAAATCAAAAGTGTTTAAATTGTGATTGTTACAGCGGTTACAGATGTTATCCCCCTGCAACACTATGAATAAATCTTTCCATGTCACTAAGCACCCCAGAGCAACACGCTTTAAATGGGTACCTGACTTGTTAGATTTAGTGATTACAGAGGAGCGAAGGGAACTAGAAACCACTAATCACATCTTTCTCGTTTAGACCTAATAGGTTGACGTCTGACAGCGTACGAAGAAGAAGAAGGAGCTAATAGAAGGAAATCTTTAACACTTTCTCCCCAACATCAGTATCTGCTACAACAGGAACGTCAGATTTGTTTAAATTGTTTACTCAATTTTCGCAACAATACGTTATGATTTGAAAGTAGTCTAGATACATGCACAATGTGCAAGTAGAGATCAACTAACTCAAACATCCTGCAGTGTAAAAGCGTGTTCCAGTTAGAGACAAAACATGCTCCAATGACACTGAAGATATTTTCTGGAATCTCAAATCTCATGTGGAATATAGTGAGCGTCTAAGGTGCAGCTGACAATCAAGTTTCAAAGCTTATTATGGAATTGAAGACGGCTCAGAATATATGTAATACTCAATTTGATCGATGAACTGTAACTTAATCTTGCACATAGACGTCAGAATAAAAAAATTGAAGTTGTAATATCTTTATGGCATTCAGTGTGATATTTTTATTTTACACGCAGGTTTTAAATGACACTTTGATAACGTCAGTGTCTAATACGAGATTCAAACTTGAGCGATACATTTCAGATAGTAGTTCCTGAAATATGTATGGAATTTGAAATCGTGCTGGAATACGTTAATGTTGCCAATTGGTAATACAAAAAAGAGATGTTTTGAAAGATCTTAAATAAAATCAATATGGGTCAGCGTATCCTTTCAAGATACAAAAAGTAGTAATGATGATCAAATTTTAAGGACATTTATCTGTACTACAAAGCTAAGTCTTACATTTTATACTATCTCACACTGTCGGGCTTTCAAGAAGGTAGGTAGGTGAGCATACACCCAGACAGACCGACAGACAGACCTATAAGTGTCAGTGCAGACAATGCATGGGCATACTGGGAAGCTGCCCAGGACTCCTTTGCTCCTTAGGAGCCCATAATTATTTGAATTGATCCTCAAATTGTTACCCTGATTACTAGTTTGAATGGTTGGTTAGGGATCTCAATTTATTGATTTGCCTAGAGTTTGCAATGCTATTAAGATAAAGCTGAAAGGCATGTACTCAACTATAGACATAAATACAGACAGAGACATACTGCCATGCAGATAGGCAGGCAGATAGAAACATAGACACGTAGACAGACAGAAAGGCAAGCAGGCAAACATACAGACAGGTAGGTAGGTAGGTAGATGGGCTGACAGACAGATAGGTAGGTAGACAGGCTGACAGACAGACGGGTAGGTAGGAATGCAGACTGACTGACAGATTGGCATGTAGGTAGGTAGGCTGACTGACTGACAGACAGACACGCATGAAATAGGCAGGCTGACTGACAGACAGACAGGCAGGAAGGTAGGCAGGCTGACTGACAGACAGGTAAGTAGGCAGGGTGACTGGCAGACAAACAGGCAAGTAGCTAGACAGGGTGACTAACATACAGACAGACAAGTAGACATGCTGACAGACAGAAATACAGGCAGGCAGGAAGGTAGGTAGGCTGGCTGACGGACAGATTTAAAGGTAAATAGGTAGGCAGGCTGACAAATAGACATGCAGGTAGAAAAGCAGAGAGACAGATAGATAGATAGGTAGATAGCCTGACAGACAGACAGACATGCAGACAGAGAGAGAGAGAGAGAGAGAGAGAACGAGACAGGTAGGCGGTATGGCAGAGGGACAAACAGACAGGAATGCAGAATGACTTACAGGCAGACAAGTATGCAATAAGACAGAGAGACAGACAGATAAACAGACACACAAACAGACAGATAGACAGATATGCATTTAATGTACTACAAAGATATACAACAAATTGCAAGACAATGAGATATTACAGTATTATATTTATAAAACAATCGCAATATATAAATATCCAACTTTTCTTGTTTTCTCTCTCTCTCTCTCTATTTCTCTCTCTCTCTCTCTTTATGTTCAGTGCCTTGAATTTTTAACATTTTAACCTTAGATCTTTATGTTTTCCATCTGGCTAACTTTAATGGCATACTCTGCTTTCCCTACAAATCGCTGCATAACCATTTGACAACATGATTTATGTTCCTGAAACCCATTCCTACTTCAATGAACGTTGTTCTGTAACACTAGTTCCATAAATTTAATTTTTAATATAAATATTTTATAAAAATTCATTCACGTTCGACAGATACGTTGCACCGTTTGAATTCAACACAGTACCAGCGAGTGAATTGAAATAACGGAATTGGTGTTCTTGAAGACATCATTAAAATGCCACAGAAGGTATAGACTAGTTTGCATTACAGGCATACATAAACTGGGATTCAATATCTGACGTTGAATTTCTTTATAATTTGTTGTTGTATGGGTGCACAGGTGGGAGGTAGTTGGGGCGGAACATCTTCCAATGCCTGAAAGGGTGTGAACGTGTAAGTTCAGTGTGGCACGAACGTTATAAATATAAGTACAAGTGTTAGTTAACAAAGAATTCTGTGAATATCAATATTCAAAAAACGGGCTAGACCAATATACAACACTCCCATACATTGCACTTATGACTTGGGATTTGAAGAGTAAAATGTCCTTATTAAGAACATAGAAAGAAATTGAAAATGGTCCATAGAACTGATAACACTGCAATAGGGCGGCCACATTTGCGATGTACCTTCCATTGCTGAAACTAATAACGACAGAGCACGGACTCTGTAGCTCTCGCACTTTTCGCATGACTTCATCAGGTACCCATTTACAGCTGTATCGACTGGAAGAATCGGTCATACCATTAAAATAACTCACGACATACCGGAGTAAAGGGTCACTTCTAGGAAGACTGCGTAATGCTCTTTACGAGATTTGCAGTCGTGGTTTCTGGAACAATTTGTTTTATAAGATGATGTAAATAGCCTCATGCACAACTCTCTTTAGTCGCCGCATACGACATGTAGAGAGGTGTAGTTGTTGTGTTATTTCCTACCTAGTAAAAAAATCCGGGAGTGCGTTGGGGAACTTAACCCCATTACTAGTCTCAAATAATATGCGTGGTCGGTTGCAATGTTAATATCTTCTTCTTCTTCTTCTTCTTCTTCTTCTTCTTCTTTGTGTTCGGTTTCATTTGCTCGTTTTATACCACCAGATGGGCTGCATCCATGAAATGACACGCCAGTCGCAGGTCCTCAATGGTTCCCCACAGTTTGTCTTGTATGTTTCTCTCCTCGGGCCATGTCTTCTCACGGGAGTCTTGGTGCAGTGGACATGTTTGCAGGATGTGTTCTGGAGTCTGGGGGTCCTCTCTGACATGTGCATTGTGCAGTCTGTGCTGCTTTCATTTTATGCATGTGTGCATTTAGTTTGCAATGACCTGTTCTGAGGCGAAAAATTGTGGTATACTGTTTCCTATTAAGTCTATTGATTGGGTCCTGTAGGTATTTACTGTTTGTTCTCTCTATCCACTGTTGTTTATATTTTTTTGGATGTTTGCCTTGACTTCTGGCAGTGACACTGGGTGGGTGAGTTGTTCTCTTTGTCTTCCTTCCCTGGGGAGTAAGGATTGGTACAGGTCTCACTAACAAAGTGAGAAATGCCTTTTCTGACTTACAGCCTCTGCCAATCAAGCCAACCGTACCTTCTCGAATGGTTCACTAGCTGGGTCCGGTGCTTCCCGTTTAAACTTACACGGCAATGGCGAACAGCGAGTATCCGGTGCAGACAAACCGAACTCCCGATGCCTGAAGGGATACAATAGCAGGCTATTGGTGGGGTAACCCAAACATAAACCCTCGGGGGAGTGTGACGCCAGATGTGCGGCAGATGCTGGGCCCACCGGCGAGTGGACATGACCCGACCCCCACCAAGGTAACACCCAGGGAGCTACCCTGGTTAAAAGAAAAGCAACTGAAGCCCTGCAGACAGTGTTTGGATGATCCGGGACATGGATAGGAAGACTCCAAAACTTCCCCCACCGAAGACGGAACATGCCGGCCAGAATGGCGTGGGTACCTATAAATGGAAAAGGACATGTGCGCATATACGGCTAATGAGTATGCTCAGATATATCACAATGTTAATATCATTTTCTCCTCTTTTGAGTCCTGGTTAGATTCTGGTGAAAAATGTTTCACTTTTTTAGGGTTATAATATCAGTAGTTTTACATTATGCGGTTGTTAGTCCTATGCACAAATTTCTTTACTCACCATTTGAGACATGCTTGGAAAGTTACAATGGCCCTATTAATTTCAACATGGACACCACTCAGGTGAACATATATATATATATATATATACATGTACACAACAGTACACATATGTACATATACACATAAGTATTGCGTACAACCCTGTTAGTGCTTGCATGGTAGAGCGTGTTGTGGTGACATTTCTTGAGAAAGAAGACGTGAAACCAGTGGAAAAGCTGTAACGGGCTGACGTAAAACATAAAAAACATCCGCTTCATTGTGTTTTGTTTTTCTAACGTTCAGCACTTGATTACTGAAAAATAGATGAGGACCCGGGCCCAGATTGGGGAGTACTGCAATCAGGGCATCGTTGTTTCGACCATCCCTTGTATCTATATCAGGATCAGATATCAGGACAAAGTACCTAACTCTGAAATTCTTAGCAAGAAATACACGATGAACATCTGTATGCTTCTGCAGAAAGCTAAGATCAGATGGATTGAGCGTCAGATTAGCGCGTTCCCAAGCACCTGCAGGTGAGATAAGAACATGCAGACATTAGGAAGAGAAGAAACGCTACTTTAAAGTGTCTCTGAGAAGCTTCAATGTCGATGTCACCTCTTTGAAGATATTTTCTATTCCAGAACCTTCTACTAGGCGCGCTTACATCACACGAGATGATCAGACCGCAGAGCGAACTACAAGCCGAGTTCAGAGAAAGCATGCAGACATTAGGAAGAGAAGAAACGCTACTTTAAAGTGTCTCTGAGAAGCTTCAATGTCGATGTCACCTCTTTGAAGATATTTTCTATTCCAGAACCTTCTACTAGGCGCGCTTACATCACACGAGATGATCAGACCGCAGAGCGAACTACAAGCCGAGTTCAGAGAAAGCATGCAGACATTAGGAAGAGAAGAAACGCTACTTTAAAGTGTCTCTGAGAAGCTTCAATGTCGATGTCACCTCTTTGAAGATATTTTCTATTCCAGAACCTTCCACTAGGCGCGCTTACATCACACGAGATGATCAGACCGCAGAGCGAACTACAAGCCGAGTTCAGAGAAAGCATGCAGACGGAAAGACCAGATAACATACGCTTCAACTGGTACGATAGTGTGTGTCTGCCGTGCAAGGATTGGTCTTGACAGCTACACGAGAACACATCTGGCAGCTCAACTCTGATGTTGTGGTCATCTTCGCCCGCGATGGACAACTATAATATATGTATGCGTGCCTGTGGGTGTGTTTGTGTACGCGTGTGTGTGCGTGCGTCTATGCGCGTGTGCTTCTGTGTGTGGTTGTTTTTTTAGGCAACATTTCAATGTACCGGGTTTGAATCCCGCCCTGTCCAGTTTCGTAGGCACGGCTTCTTTTTTTATTTTTTTTTATTTTTTGCTATGTGGGATCGTTCAACAGAGTATGGAATGTAATGGTAAACTACCATAGAGCAACGCATGTCAAGAAAATAATCACAGCGAAACAGGTTGGCAAATAAAAGAAGAAATATTCTGCGAAGGACATACATCATCATCATCATCATGACAACCGATCTGTAAGACTCTCGATCCCTGACCAGCTCTCCCGCTTCAGCATTGTCAACCACAGAGCATATGTAATGTCCCTTGTCCCTATTCATCTCGGTCTGTCTCTGCCTCTTTTGTCAGGTACACTACCCTTCAACATCTTTCTAGGTCATTGTCACGTTTGATGATTCTAAAGTTTGTTAATATCATGGACGTAATGTTGCTCGTTAGTCAGTTTTGTCTAGACGAAATGTTGTTTATTAATCAGTTTTGTCTAGACGTAATGTTGTTTATTAATCAGTTTTGTCTAGACGTAATGTTGTTCATTAGTCAGTTGGGTTCTGCTGCTTTATTTTCATTATTCATGGTACGTTGAGCACACTTCTGGAGCTTTTTTGCTCGAAAGATTCAATCTTCTTTCGTAGAGTTTGTGTAGTTGGCCATGTCTCGCATCCAATCATTGCCACCAGGAAGATGCAAGTTCCCAGGATCTTTATTCTTGTAATTGTAGTTAGTGTTCTGCGATACGTTTTTAAATTTAGTTAACCTTTGTAAAGCCATGACCATTCTTCTGCTTATTTATTTTAGGCTGTCTCCGTTTTTTCTTATTGTAGATTCGAGATATTCAATACTCGTGTCGTTCTGAACTGAATGACAGCAAGAAAAAAACTCAAAAGCAATATTGCAGAGACATATATGAAATCACTAACATAATGTATAATCCCACGACATAGAGCTGGAACCTCTAATAGATGAGATCAGGCTAGAAATCCAAGAATTGAAGAAAGAAAAATCCCCGGGATGTGATTTTTTTTTCTACCTTCGTTGTCAATCTTCCACTACCAAGTCCTGAACAGGGCTTTGCAAGTTGGAGAATGGGAAAAAAACATGAAAAAAAACTTGTAAAAGTTGATTAAGGCTGAGTTTAATAAAAATTTAAAAATGGGAATGGTCAGATACCGCACCGAGACGAGAACACAAACAAAACCTACGTTACGACCAATAGTCCTTCACCAGGGACAACAATACTGAACTAACAAATCAACATATAAGAAAAAATTGTCAACTCATCTGTTTCTGATAGCAGACATAGTCTGTCTAAGTGACCGGTTGGGCCAAATGCTTGACTGAAACTGAATCGGAGCGGTTAAACATAAAGTGGCCAGGAGAGCATAAGCAATGTGGGGGAATGCGCCGGATAAGCCAATGGTGTCCAAATAGTGGTCCGGATGGGAGAACAAAGAGAAGGCAATATAAACCGGGAGGGCGTGGAATTGATATAGAGAGGGGGAGGGACTGATAGAAGAATGGGGGGGGGGTGCAAAGGAAGACAAATAGATGGGGGCCAGTGTGAGTGTTTAAGAAAAAGTATGGAAGATATTAATGTCATGTGGTTGGAGACAGCCTATACTCGAGATAAGTCTATTCTCAAGGGCGAATCGATGACGATCGTCAGAAAAGCACGAAACTAGACCAGTGACACTAACGTCAGCCGTACCCCGGTGCTCAGGACCATTGAAGTGACTGGGAATTGGGGAACCAGGGCGGTTGCGGATGTCGTTGAGGTGTTGGCGGAAAGGCTCCTGCAATTCCATACCAGTTTCCCCAATGTAAGTCATACCACACTGGCGGCAGATGATAGAATAGATGAGGTTACAAGAATTGCATGTGAATCCCTCTTTGATGAAGAATTCTGCTTTAGGAAAGGTGATGGAGCGAGAAAGGATGACATGAGGGCAGGTAACACAGCCACGTGTATTTTCACGGCCTGGTGCCTGGGAGGCAATGAGGGCTGGTGTGTAGGCGACTACTGACCAGCAAGTCCCTCAGGTTCCTGTCTCGTTTGTAGGCAACAAGCTTTACGAGTGGCAGGATCTGAGTGAAGAATAGGGAGATGGCGGAATAGGATATCCCGGACAGAGACGCAATGAGGGTGATAAGTGAAGACGAGTTTCACACGGTCAGAGGGAGGACGGTGAGTGGGAGTGAGGGAGTCTTGACGGGAGATAAGAAGATCCCACTGAAGGGCGGAGGAGAGAGTGGTCTCAGGGTAGAGTCGCTTGAGGAAGAAGTCAAGCATCTCGTGGGCCCTGAGAAGGAAGTCGTCGTCATCCTGACATAGGCGTCGGAGGCGGAGGAGTTGGGAGAAAGGAAGCGAATCGTGGCAGGATAGAGGATGGGAGGAATTGTAGAGGAGGTAGTTGTGGGCGTCAGTGGGTTTGTAGTAGACATTGGTGGAGAGGCTTGAAGGGCAGATAGAGACAGTGATGTCCAGAAATTGGACAGACGTGAGGGAAATGTCAGACGTGAACTTGATCGAGGGATGGAAGTCATTGACAAAGTCGATAAAGTTTAGGAGATCCTTCTCCGACATGTCGGTAATGCCAATCCCATCGTCGATGTATCGATAACACATTAAAGGAAAGGGACCCTGGAATTGAAGCCAGATCAAGTATTCCACGGGACCCATGAACAGGCATGGAATGTAGTCCGGAGAACGGAAAGCGTTGTGTCGCTAGCTTGACTGCGATATTTCACCTTTTGGTCAGACACATCTGTCTTCTGCAGCCCGTAGTGCGATGATATACAGACATAATTCATTCATGCAGGTGGAGAGGTCAGAGTCAAAATCTCTATGCAAGAAGATCTGAAACAAGAGATCATGGATAGAAGCAAAGACAAGATTTGAGTATGTCCCGATCCCAAAGATTGATGGTACACTAGCTCTCGAACCGTCGCTCTAATTAGTCATCCTAACAAAATCACCATCCGTATCCAACCCATCGCTCTAATTAGTCATCCTAGCAGAATCACCATCCGCATCCAACCCATCGCTCTAGTTAGTCATCCTAGCAGAATCACCATCCGCATCATCATGAAAAAGTTCGAACAAAATTAACCAGAAAATACATATCGCCCATGCAGGTTTTCAACAAGGCAGAGGCACGACGGATCACATCCTTAACTTGCGGAATATTATTTCAAAAAGAATAGTACATTATCGACCCTTGGTTGTAGAGTAAAGATATTTTTCTCGCCAGGTTCACCACGAGGAGAAACACGATGTCGATCTCCATATGATCGGGTCCGTCTTCTGTAGCGCACCTGCTTCCAGGTCTTCGTCGCGAGGTTTGGGGTCACGGTTGCAATTGACATTGACGTGAATGACATTGAACTAATATATAGACCGAAATAGGCAAATGGTAAAACATAATCATAGACATGTATGATTTTTCTAACCTCTTTTCAGTTCCATATCACATCCTAGTAGTAGTTGATACAACCACGTGAAGTATTCTTATGTGTTCTCCTGGTGGTTTAACTGTTTTCATTTGTTGATTTTTTGTTGTGCTAATTTTTAACTCTGAGGAAGAACATTTTGTCGAGACGTGGGTTTCATTCATGAACTTGTTCCGACACAGTATCTGGGCAAAACTTGTCTATGTCTTTTTACAATTCATTTTGACTACTAGTCAAAAGACTACCGTTGGAGCCTCACTATATCGTTTTTTCTACAACATGTATGACTTTCGTGTGAACCATAATGTCAACATCTTTTCAACTCTCCAGCATGTGAGATATTCACAATCACAAACATCTTTCCAGCTCACCAACATGTGGGACATTCACAATCACAAACATCTTTCCAGCTCTCCAACATGTGGGGCATTCACAATCACCAACATCTTTACAGCTCTCCAACATGTGTGACATTCCCAATCACAAACATCTTTCCAGCTCTCCATCATGTGAGACATTCACAATCACCAACATCTTTCCAGCTGTCCAACATGTGGGACATTCATAATCACGAACATCTTTCCAGCTCTTCAACATGTTGGACATTCACAATCACAAACATCTCTCCAGCTCTCCAACATGTTGGACATTCACAATCACCAACGTATATCAATTGATCAATCAACATTTACAACTTGCTTGCTTGAGAGTTAGGAGGTTACCATCTGGCCAGGTGTTAATAATGATCGACACATTAATCTGTAAAGGTTTGAAGGTGGGACTTCCTGGATAACACGAATCATCATCAATCTACGAGCAGAACTAAATAATCGTATTGGCATTCATGTCCAGTAGCGATTCATTTTTCGTCCATTACTATCCCTCATCCATAATTAATAATCATTGTTTCAGTGTCGGAGAGTTTGCAGACCTGTCTTTTTATATGTCCCGTTTCCAACGCACAAGAACTGGCAAATGTGTAATCGCTGTTTCAATGTGTCGGTATTTTGTTGTTATTTTTTGTTGTTTTGTTCTGTTTTGTTTTGTTCTGTTTTGTTTTACTCTGATGACTTTTCCATAAATCTACAAAGCTTAAGGATAGAGCCCTGACGAAAAGGAACGTTTATCACGCAGGAATTCGATTTTCAGCTGAAACGTCATTTTCACGTCGATCGAGACTAACAACACACACTAGAGTTTTGTTAACAATTTTACTCCTATTTGACTTGCTTAAAATATCTGGAAAGTTAAATGCATAAAGTTAATAGGTGCAATTCTTATGTTATAATAGAGTATCCGTTTCTGACTTTGAAACTGGCAAACGGGCAGCCAATGGCTGACACAAACATTGATTAGCGTCTACAACAGAACAATCAATTGCGGGCAAATTAACATAATATATAATTGTCACAAATTCAGCGTTATTTGATACATATAAACGTTTAAGAAATATTAAAATAATTGTATTTTAAAATAGTGCAATGGTCATTATGCATCCGAGTAGACCTAATTGTTGTTGTTTTAATATGCTTTGCTTTTGTTGAGTAAATATGAGAAAAACGAGTTGAGCGACGGTTATCACAAATACATGTCTTCTATAACTGCAGTTATCATGATAAAATGCTCGTCCAATGCTCGTTACCCATTGTTTCATTAAATATTTTTATGGAACCAATTTACGACGGACAAACGTCTGATAATCCTTGTATTATCGTGGTTGAAATAAAAACTTGGCATGTACACTACAAGGCGACTTCACAGACAAGCGGCTTATATTCTTCAGCCGGTTACATTCACCCAACGAACTCCATTAATGGGAATGAACGTCACAAATATTTTTCTTTATAACCAGGATCTATTGTAAGGTGTTTACAAGAAAGTATAGACAATCTTGTAGATCGTGACAGATCGATGGCAGAGGTATGGAACGCTCCGATTTCACTGCTGTGACAGTGGCTGCGTGACGCTACGGTGCACAAAGGGGAACATGCTACGTGTCGGGTTCTGAGAGAATTCCATTTCTGAAACCGTAGACCTGTGATTGTCAGATGTTTAGTGGCCAGTTGTTTTCTTATTGACTGGGTGGAACGTGACACTTAGCTCTCTGTCAGTAATCTGACCTGTCCAGGAATGTAGCTATTTAGTGTTGGGGAAATGGAAGGTTCTGTAAACTTAAAACGTGTTTCTTCTTGCTCTACATCTGCTCCAGAATAAGCGCAGAGCCAACACTGCACATGGTCTGCTGTTTATTCTTCTTCTTCTTCTTGTGATCGTATTTTTGTTGTTTACACAGTCAAACGAGTTTCCATTATGAACTCGACCTTTCTTTAAAGTTCCTCTTTACCTATGTGCAGTTCTGAGTTTAGTGCGGAATTGTTGGGCCAGTGTATCTTCCTTAACTGGATGTACAAGAAGGACAGTCCTATAATACCATTCTCCTTACAGACCACTATTTTTGCATCATGGAATGTTAGAAGTATAAACGGGAAGGAGGTTGAACTCAAGAAATACAAATTAGAAATCTTAGTTCAGAAAGAAACGGGCAGAAAAGGGCAGGGTGCCAAATATTTTGAAGGTAATATTCTTGTATACAGCGCAGCTCCAACTACCGACACAGCCAAAGGAGGAGTGGGCTGTATTGTGTCCAGGAGTATGGTACTGGATCTCAAAGAAGAAGCTAAATCAACTACGGCATTGTGTATGCTCGAGTGAGGGATAGAGCAGACGGCAAAGATGAGTTCTTCGAACTTCTTGAAAAGACAGGCGACGATTGTCATAACAACATATGAGATTTCAATGCCAGAGTTATAAAATATCATTCTACATTTGTTAGAGTGATTTAGAGACAATGAAGATGTTGTAAATGACAATGGAATGAAACACCTGAGATTATGCAGTGAATAAAACATGGTGATCTTAAACACAAACTTCCATTTACAAGCGCATTCACACATACATACATTCGATGTAGACCGACAAGTAAAGAGAAATCCATCTTTTATTATTCCATTGGAAGGAAACACTCATTTAAGTGTGTGACAGCTGCTAGAGTCTTCGAGAATCAGACATCAGAAGTGACAACTATCTCATGACAATAGAAAGAACAATCGAAAGAGTATCCCTGGGAAACCAGAAGTCACAATCAAGAAAGACGAGAAACATCAGAGATGCAGAAACAAGAATAAAGGCATACAAACTAAGTGAGTCAGAAGTTAGGATCACATAGGAGCTTATACCGACAACAGTGGGATGCGCAGAGGATCTACATGAGGATCTAGAAGCTCTTTGGTTACAAACGAGACCACCTTCAAGGCAGCTACATCCAAAGAATGTATTGAAGTCTGAATTGAGAAATAAATAAAAAGAACACACTGATGAACATTCAGAAATCATAATTTTAATGAGGGTAAATAAAAAAGCATTGAAACCATCCTCAGAAGTAAAAAATACAGTAGACAAAAAAAAACAGTAAAATATAAAGCAAAATAGAATTCTTTGGATGACTTCATAGAAAGATTGGATAAGAATGCCAGAAATAATGAGAAACTATACTAAATACTATAAGTAACATGAAGAAGAAACAAGAGTGCCCACTGCAACTTGTGAAAGACAAACAAGGTCCTTTGTTTCCCACTCTAAGTGAGATATTAAATGGATAGAAAGAGTTTTTCTCAGAGCTCTACAGTGAAGAGGAAGACACCGTTGCAGGTACGACAAGCTCTAATACAGTGAAGAGGAAGACACCGTTGCAGGTACGACAAGCTCTAATACAGTGAAGAAAATCATTGACTGCGACAACATTAAAATGATGGAGCTTAAAGCAGCACTGTAGAACATGAAGTCTTAGCAAAGCAGGGGGACATGTCTGTATAACACCAGAAATGTTAAAGCACACGAGAATTGTACGTGAACTGGTATTCTAGAAGGTTCTCATGACAGAATGTTGCTTCAAGGATTGGTAAATAGCCATCACTAATCAATTTTACAAATTGAGTGTTACGACAAACAGTGTGAGTATCCAAGAGGTATATTCGTCCTTAGCGTCTCCGGCAAAGCCTACTCTAGGATACTGGAACAGTCTAAGACATCCGGCTGAGCAACACATTTGTGAAGCCTACTCTAGGATACTGGAACAGTCTAAGACATCCGGCTGAGCAACACATTTGTGAAGCCTACTCTAGGATACTGGAACAGTCTAAGACATCCGGCTGAGCAACACATTTGTGAAGCCTACTGCGGTTTCAGTGTAAACCTAAGTACTCAAGACCTCAACTTCACATTCAGGCAACTGATTTAAAAAGGATTAGAGTATGATGACAAAATGCACCTGGACAAGGTTCCCCGGCAGCAGGCACTGGGATTGCTTGGTAAGGAAAATACCTCCACACCTTTGATCTGTGAAGTATTCAATTTTGATGGGACTTGCAGAAAGCGACAATAGGAGAGGAAACTAAACGTCAGAACAGTTTGAAACCACCTATCGCATGACACAGGGCAACATAATATGCCCATGCCTCTTCTGCCTCTTCGTTGTACTCAAAGATGATGTGATGAAAGCCTGGGAAGATAGGATCAAGACGTATTCAGTGGGGTACTGGAAGATTGGAAGATGTTGGAGCTAACTTTTGCCGAAGATGTGGTCCTGATTGCTAAACCAGAGTCACATCTCTAAACCAACCTTGAAAGGTAAAAAGAATAGCTGAGGAAAGAGAGATGCCCATTAGCAGTGCAACAACAAGAACTATTTAGTCTCAAGACAAGAGAAAAATATAATATTTTTGCTGGGTGAATAGTGTCTGCAACGAATGACTCAGTGCAACTATTTTGGAACAATAAAAAACCAAAATGGAGGTATTAAAGAAGAGTTGGCTAGCCGAATGGCAGCAACTGGTAACCTTTTTCTTGACACAGAGGATTCCTCACCACACACAAAATTATGTAAGAAAACTGAGATGTATGTGTATCACTCCACCTATATACCAGTTTTGACTATTCGATGAGAGTCACAGGCAACGCACAATAACACAGAAAAGCCAGCATCAGAAATGAAAAATCTAAAAAGTAGTTGGTCCAAGGAACAAGAAGAGGCACGGTCCAAAACCAAACATTACGACAAGATCTCGAAGTCCAAGCTCTGGCAGGCATGATTGGAGCAATCTCCATCTTGATGGTTTGGCCATGTCTGTAGAATGAAAGAAGAACGCTGCAGAGTTTCATAGTAAGTGAAGAGAGTTGAAAGCAAATCTGGCCTTCTTGAAACCTGCCTTTACCATCTTGTTTTACTCATTACTCCATATCAATGTTACTTCCCAAATAAACAAAATTACTCACTGTTTGGATTATATGATCATTCCTCTTTATGGGGTCTCTTTATTTTGTTATTTATTATAATTTTCATTGTTTTGTTCACACAGCCTGCATTCCAACCGTTGCTGCTTCATATAGTAGTTTTTCTATTTGTCCTTGTATGTAGTGCTGATTATTTTACAACACATACAGTACATATCATGTGGGATATCGAGGTCTTCTAGATGCTCATCAACTGTCCACTGTATTTCACTTTTTCTGTTTGCCGCGTCAGCCAGTCCAGGACCATGAGAAAGGTGGTCGAAGATTGTACGTATCCCTATCTGACTCCAATTTGAACTATAAATGGGTCTGACATTTTGCCATCGTGAATTATTCTACATGAGACTTCATCATAGAAATCGTGTATAATTATTATAAATTGATCTGGTATGCAATAAATAATATTCCAACATTTTCCAAATGACTGTTACATCTAATCTATCTTACATCTTTTTTTAAAATCTCTAAAACGGAGGCAAACAGAAGTGTTGCCATAAATCATATTTGCTGCTTGTTCAAGTGCGTGACCATCAGCTGTAGAGTTAGAACTTCATTTATCAATAAGGTGGTCTATTTTGAAAGAAGTCCGTCACGAAAGCCTTTGTGCAATGTTAAAGTAACGATCTTCATGTTACGTTGACTTGTATTGTAGACGCCTGTAATGTTATACACATCAAGGAGTATGTAATACAACATATAAGTAATATGAAACAGCAGTTTCGTGGAAGGATCTAGACTGGAATCATTACATGAGGAGATTAAGGGAAATCGAGAAACACATGTACCCGTGTCGATCTCTGGGAGGACAGAACAAGGTCACTGTGTTATGACAACAAAGCTGTAAGATGCGACTAAAAAAAAACACATTTGGCTGCATACGCCGTCACTTGGATAGTGCATAAATTGCTTCGACATTGCTGCTGTTGTTGTTGCTTAATGTTCACAGTGAGTAAGTTTTCACTTTTGTGAGCCTTGAAAAGGACGTTAAGTGGCGGGTTGTAGTAGCTTTCCTAACATTCCGAGCGTGCTGATGAAGGTGGGCCGCGGGTCCTCCAGGTGGTTGGGCTATGCTTGGCGTCATCTGCGTGGCGCTCACTACTACGGGGATCACATTGATTTACATCTCGTCATCCAGGCTTCCTTGAAAACCACCTGTTTCCATGGAACGCTACAAGGAAGAGAGATTGGGGTCTTGGTCAGTGTATTGTGACTGACCCTGACCAGACGTCCTGGTCAGTGTATTGTGACTGACCCTGACCCGACGTCCTGGTCAGTGTATTGTGACTGACCCTGACCCGACGTCCTGGTCAGTGTATTGTGACTGACCCTGACCCGACGTCCTGGTCAGTGTATTGTGACTGACCCTGACCCGACGTCCTGGTCAGTGTATTGTGACTGACCCTGACCCGACGTCCTGGTCAGTATGTTGTGCCTGACCCGACGTCCTGGTCAGTATGTTGTGCCTGACCCTGACCCGACGTCCTGGTCAGTATGTTGTGCCTGACCCGACGTCCTGGTCAGTGTATTGTGCCTGACCCTGACCCGACGTCCTGGTCAGTATGTTGTGCCTGACCCTGACCCGACGTCCTGGTCAGTGTATTGTGTCTGACCCTGACCCGACGTCCTGGTCAGTGTGTTGTGCCTGACCCGACGTCCTGGTCAGTGTGTTGTGCCTGACTGGACTAGTATCTCAGTTCTTATTTTTTGGTATACGACTCCCATTGGACGGCTAGCGCGTAGCGATGTCCTCGTGCTTCTTAAAGGGCGGCGAGGAAAGAAGAAAAAAAGGTATAAACAAAACATACTCGCATCAAGCAATCCAGCAATAAAACTTGGGATTCTCGTGATTGAAAGTTGTATAGGAATTAGGGAATCAAGATGCTGATCAGCTCATGAGCTGCAGCAGTCAGCGACCCAAAGCTGACTGCTAGTGTCAGGGCCAGCAAACCAGAGCTGCCAAGACCCTTATACACCTTCAGGCGGTGATTCTGGATAACAAGTTGCAAGAGACCAGACTGGCTAAGGAGAAGGGATCGAAGAATGAAGGCTAATCCGGATCCCAGAAATGTCTGCTGAAGTGTGGGACCGAAAGGTACAAATATCGCAGTGAACATTTAAACTACGGCACAACGCATTTCATTCTCCGGACTACATCGTGCTACTTTTTACGGCTTGTATAGGAATTAAAAGAGCAAGGGAGCCTCAGAGCACATGGCCGTGGATAGTAGGCGAATAACACTGTACAGGCGTAGGATATATACAACGAGGGGAGGAGGGTGTGAGGCTAACTGACATAATTAACGAGGGATACATACAACCTATTTTAATTTATATCGATTTCAATGGCATATCTTGAGGTATATCTGGTGGTATGGTGGTACATCTTATGGTACATCTGGTGGTACATCTGGGGGTACATCTGAGGGCACATCTCGTCGTATAGTAGTACATCTGGTGGTACATCTGGTGGTATGGAGATATATCTGGTGGTACATCTTATGGTAGATCTCGACGTATGGTAGTATATCTGGTGGTATGATGGCATATCTTGTGGTACATCTGGTGGTATATGTTGTGATAAATCTGGTGGTACATATTGTGGAACATCTGGTAGTGCATCTTGTGGTACATCTGGTGGTACATCTGGAGGTACACCTGGTGGTCCATATTGTGGTACATCTGGTAGTGCATCTTGTGATACATCTGGTGTTACCTCTGGTGGTACATATTGTGGTACCAGGCATGTCAAAATTGGCTACTAAGACGGCTTGGCCACGGGGCTGGCTATCCCGTACTGTAGAAAATTTCAGCCATAAATCAGTAGTACAGATCGACATTTGATTACTTTAGGTGTATTTGTTGTAAACTTGTGCTCGACATGAAGCTAAAAATTGTGCTTGGTTCTCGGCTACTGCAGCTTTAAAACCGTTTGCCACATATTATAGGGCCGTCCCTATCTTCAAGAACGTACTATAGGGCACAATGACCTCTAGGTCACCTGTTTCACCTGGTCATTTTATTTTCCTAGAATGCATGTTGGGGTCACTGTGTAAATAAAGGTTACATTCACTTTGGTGAAGGTACGTCACGTTCAAACACGGATCGTGATTTTGAAGGTTATAGCGGGTCGAGTAGGACAGTACTAAATAGCCGATGCCAAGACTTGGCCAGCACTGACAATTTTGGACAGCTCTGAAAATGTTGGCTAGCTCTGAAATCTAGGATAGTTCTGAAAATCTAGGGTAGCTCTGAAAATCTTAGCTAGCTCTGAAAATCGTGGGTAGCTCTGAACATTTTGGCTAGCTCTGAACATTTTGGCTAGCTCTGAAAATGTTGGCTAGCTCTGAACATTTTGGCTAGCTCTGAACATTTTGGCTAGCTCTAAAAATGTTGGCTAGCTCTGAACATTCTGGCTAGCTCTGAAAATCTTGGCTGGCTTTCAATATATTGGCTAGTTCTCAAACTCTTTCCTAGCTTACAAAATCTTGGCTAGCTCTGAATATCTTGACTAGTTCTCAAAATCGTTCCTACCTCTGAAAATTTTGGCTAGCTATGAAATCTTGGCTAGCTCTGAACATTTTGGCTAGATCTGAAAATTTTGGCTAACTCTGAACATTTTTTCTACCTCTGAAAATTTTGGCTAACTCTGAACATTTTTTCTACCTCTGAAAATTTTGGCTAGCTCTGAAATCTTGGCTAGCTCTAAAAATCTAGTCTAGTTCTGAATATTTTAGGTAGCTCTGAAAATCTTGGCTGACTTTCAATATCTTGGCTCGTTCTCAAACTCTTTCCTAGCTTACAAAATCTTTGCTAGCTCTGAAATCTTGGCTAGCTCTGAAAATCCAATCTGCTTGATAAGATCTATTCTCCAAGCACTTGTATGTGATGTAAGCTTTAGCTTACTGTAGGCGAAAGTTTGGCTGTGTGACAGAGTGGATAAAAGGCTTCTCTTTCATTGGAAGAAAACTGGGTTTGATCCCTGGTCAACGACACTTTCAGTTTACCCAGATGTGAATGAATAATTATGTCGGGGATAAGACATAGTACGAGAGGAAATGAACTGGTCACTTCACCTTATAAAATGCCGAGACCTAGTACAATGAAGTCTCTCAACACTATATCCCCGATGGCAATATTTATATGATAATACTTCCACGTGCTTTTCAATCACGAACGTAGTCATTTTGGTAATATCAAGACATGGAAGCTATAAAAACATAACCGGCATTCAGGACTAGAATCTCTTGCCGCGTTGGAAAGTGTTCGCTATGTAAGAGGCGGGAAATGAAGACACAGTAAACTCGATGACAGAAGACAGCGACTCATAGCTGACTGCTTCCTTCAGAATAAGCGAATCAGAACTGTCCAACACCATATTCTTCTTCTTCTTCTTCTTCTTCTTCGTCGTACGATGTCAGACGTCAACCTGTATTTTTTCGAAAAAAGTAGCGGTCATCCTGAGGCTGTCGACACTGCATTGGAGCTTTTCTTGTGTTGGCACTGGTGATGTCCACATCTGCTTTCTCTGATGCTCGTATGTCGGGCAGTTTTGCAGCAAATGTTCAGCGGTCATTATCCCGGTGCCACACGAGCATTCGTCAGTGCCACCTATCTTCAATTTGTTGAATAGGTGGTACCTCAGTCTATTGTGGCCAGTGCGAAGTCTGAAGAACACGACCTGCTCTCTTCTGTTCAACTTGTAATAGGCATCGTTTCTTGTGTAGCCAGTATGTTCTATTTCCCATTTGGTCATGTATCTAGCTCTAATAAGCGGTTTTGACTCTTCGTATGTCACACTAGTATCTGGTTGTGGTAGTTTTGCACCTTCTTTTGCTAGTCTGTCTGCCTCCTCGTTGCCTTGGAAGTTACAGTGGGATGGAACCCAATGTACCACTACTCTTTTTGGTGCGGCTGCTGACATAGTTGACAGAGTACTGCTCTTAAATCATTGAGTTCAGTATTTTTCTGGCTTTTTAGTGCTGTGACTACGGCCAGGGCATCTGTAAGCAGGACTATATGGCTTTCATTCCTTTTACCTGTCAACATTTCTTCTACTGCAGCCCCCAGTGCCTCTGCGTCAGCTCTGAAATTGCTTGTGAATTTTCCAGTTGCCACTGATAGTGTTATATTTCTGCCATTTTGTAGGCTCAGGAATACCCCTGCCCCTCCGTTCTGTGATGTGTTTGTTGCGGAACCGTCGGTGTATGCATGGGTCCAGTCAATGCTTGTATAGTTTTTCGTTATGTACCTCCGAGTTGTATCTCTTCTTTCTTTTTCAGTCTGGCTGTTTTTGTTTCCAATACCTGGTATATTTTCTACCACCTCTGGAAATATATGCTGCCTCCAGGTAGGTTTTCGTACAGTAGGGATGAGCGTTGGTGTTGTTAGTGCATTTATAGGGTCTTCGTACATCTTTGCTTTGACTATTTCTGCAAAGTTTCTCCGCTTTAGTTTCCCATTTCCAAATTTGTTTAGTCTCTGATGCATTGGATGGTCAGTCAGTCTTCTGAGTTTCTCTGCTTGCTGCTGGACTCTGCAGTCTCTTCTATCGGTCATTGATTGCAGTTTTTATAATCTTTTCAAGTTCTGCAATTGGCGTTGACTTCATGCCTCCTGTTATAACTCTCATGACTTGGTTTTGGAGTTTGCTAACTTTATCGAAGTTCGCCTTTGCTGCTGTTGTCCATGCCGCAATGCCATACTCGAGAACTGGTCTCACTCTTCCAGTGTACAGTTTCTTTAGTATGCTTTCGTCTGCTCCCCAGCTTGTGCCAGCAAGTTTCATCATTATTGCCATTCTCTTTCTGGCTCTCATTCGGTTTCTCTCGATCTGACTTTTCCATGTCATGCGCCGATCAAATGTGACTCCCAGGTAGTTTGGATTGTCGTTTGGCCGCAGGTATTTGCCCTTAAAACTTATTTTGGTGTTTTAGGGTTTGTTTGACAGCGAGAATATCGTACATGTTGTTTTTTTCTCATTTATTTTGACCAGCCATGAGTTCGCACACTCTTCCAGTGATGTTAGGGCCTGCTGCATCCGATTACTTGCTATGGTGAGATTCTTTTCAGAGGTCCACATAGCCAGATCGTCTGCAAACATTGAGCTATGGACTCTTCTTGGTATATTCTCCGTTATGTTATTTATATATACCAGGAAGAGTGTGGGTGACAGTACTTCCCCTTGCGGTACTCCCTGCTCTAGTGTCACCTTTCTGCTCATCTGCCCTTGTACTTGAACTCTGGCTGTTCTATTTTTGAGGTAGTGACTGATCCATTTGTACATTTTCCCACAAACTTCACTTCTTCGTAACTTGACGTTAAGTCCTTCTTTCCAGAATTTGTCAAATTCTTTTTCTAGGTCCGCCCAAACCGCTACTGCAACAACACCATATTCAACCTCCAAGTGACGATTCTGGCTACATGATGCTCCTGTTTTGTCTGGTTCACAGAATACAAATCGAAGAGGCAAGTAAACTCATTCACTAAAACGTGCTAGCTGAAATAGAATGTGTCGGGTCAAAAAGAGAAGATATCACAGCTTCTCTGCAAACTGCAATACAATGTAGCAAAACATCGTTTTCAGGGCGAACGATGCCAGCTGCAGAAGAGGTAACGGGCTGCATAATAAGCATTCCACGGAACGTGCAAGTCTGGAAGGGAATCAGATCAGATAGTTCGATAGTCTTCGTTCATATTTACCAGGTTCACTCTTTAACCACCAACCAGGACCTTTAAATTACACTAGGGCTTGTGTGCTACCTTGGTGGTGGGACATAGAGAACTATGACCTTGCCGGTGATGATTTCAGATGTTACTAATACCACGGCATAAGATCTGCCCGTCAATCGAACAGCACTGCAGATGCTGCAGTGGTCAACGACCCATAGCTGACTGCTAGCGTCAGGACCAGCGAACCATAGCTGCCAAGACCCTTCTACACCTCCACGTGGTGACCCTGGATAACATGCTGCAGCAGGGCAGACTGGCTAAGGAGAAGGGATCGAAGAGGGAATGCTAACCCGGTACTCAAAAAATGCTTGCTGAAGTCGGATGTGTTGGACCGAAAGGTGCAACTATCGCAGCCAAGCTGTAAAACTACGACACAACGCATTCCGTTCTCTGGACTACATTCTGCTACTTAAGCCCTTTCAGGGTTTGGTAACGGGAGATTGAGAACGAACGAAGAAGAAGAACAGCACTATATGACAGAGAGAACAGCAGTTTCTTCTTCTTCGTTCGCTGAACAGGAGTTTAACAATTGAAGGAACCCCCTGTCTTACACCATCATCTGTCTCGCGTCCTCCCCTCCCCCAATCATACCAACCCTCAATCCATACCTCCGTAATAACCCAAATTGTGTCTTGAACATGCAATTAATCAGTTACATAAAGATTTTTTTTGTTTAAACTTTATTTTAATTTCAATATTCTATGGATAACAGCCCAAAGAAAGAAACTTACTACATTATCAGGTTCCTCCTTCTTCTTCTTCTTCTTCTTCTTCTTCTTCTTCTTCTTCGTTCGTTCTCAATCTCCCGCTACCAAACCCTGAAAGGGTTTAAGTAGCAGAATGTAGTCCAGAGAACGGAATGCGTTGTGTCGTAGTTTACAGCTTGGCTGCGATATTTGCACCTTTCGATCCAACACATCCGACTTCAGCAAGCATTTTTTGAGTATCGGGTTAGCATTCCCTCTTCGATCCCTTCTCCTTAGCCATTCTGCCCTGCTGCATCCTGTTATCAAGGATCACCAACGTGGAGGTGTAGAAGGGTCTTGGCAGCTGTGGTTCGCTGGCCCTGACGCTAGCAGTATGGGTCGCTGACCACTGTAGCATCTTGATCCCTATCAGGTTCCAATATCGCTAGGTTCGGTAATAATTAAATGTTCAATGGAAGAAGCTGACGTGAACGTCTTAAGTGTAGCATTTAGATTGTGCGTTAGTAAGTGACGTCAGTACTACATATTTTTTACAATTCGTGTTAGTTAGTTGTGAGAGTAATCCCCAGTAACTGATAATATGTTTGGCACCGATCCGTCATAAATATATAATGAAACGAACGTAGTATTTTATTAGATTGTATTCCGAAACATTTTTAGACAAAGCTGAATATAACTGGATGTGAGCATGAGAGTTAACAAAGCCAGATAAGGTTTAATTATTTGGCCACCAATGAATAAATCTCCTTTAATATATGACTTAGAAACAGCCACGTAAATCGAGTATTACATTTAGGCTGCAGACCTGTACCACGATAAATCTATGTCGCATACTAAGTATAGGAAGGTCTGGTGTTACAGCAAACATGGATTTATGGCAAGTAGTACAAGATACAATACAACTAAAAATTAAGGAGAGAAAGTTATTATATATATAGGAGACACGAGAAAGTTATTATATATATATATATGAGACACGAGAAAGGTATTATATATATATATGAGACACGAGAAAGTTAGTATACATATATATGAGACACGAGAAAGTTATTATATATAAATTAGACACGAGAAAGTTATTATATATATATATGAGACACGAGAAAGTTATTATAAATATATATGAGACACGAGAAAGTTATTATAAATATATATGAGACACGAGAAAGTTATTATATATATATGAGACACGCTCACAATATACCCAACTAAGCATTGGACGGGAACCCGCAGGAGAAGAGATGAGAAGAGACTAGTGAACTCATGTCAACGAACAGTGGAACAAGTCGTCAAACAGTAGGATTAGCATAAGCAGAGCTAAAATAGACTACCCATATATATATAGCGGTTGAGAGCAGCTGGTGCAGTCCTGTGTTCCAAGGAGAACTTATGAAGTTAGCCTCTAGAATATATCGGTCTCTAGACAAGCCCTAACTGCTCACCAGATGCTAGTCCATCGCACGTTTTTCCTATTGTCTAACTAGAGAGATTCCAGAGCCGTGTTAAATGCCGCCCTTCCCTATTTACGGATCTGGGCTCAGCACAGCCCTCGCTCTCTGTAATTGCTCACTGTCGGGCGACATGTCAAGTCTTATCTCAAAGAGACCCTTGTCTATGTCAGGGCGGGCTGAACTGAGACGGACTGACCACAACCTTGACCTTCATGGGGTCTGTCTTTTGTTTCCTGTCAGACTAGAGCAGTGTTTCTCAACCGGTGTTCTGTGCAACCCTAAGGTTCTATGACATATGCCTAGACGTTCTGCGAGAGGTCGTGACTGATTTCTTCCGTTTCTTCGACACCATTGCACTCCGGGCATGCTCTTATGTGCTCAGACTCTCTCAGCAGGTGTCGAAAAGTTCGTTACTGATGGTTCATGTAGCTTGTAGGCTGTACACACTCATGTTCCGCCCTCTCATACATTCCAATTCGCACGAACCGTAATTGGTTCAAAAGATATGCAGAATGTAGACTATTGATTCGTCTATAACAATGCCATAATCTATCAGACGATGATTGACGGACTTCAAACTGAATCAAACATGATCTAACAGGCAATCATTGACGGACTTCAAAGTGAATCAAACATGATCTAACAGGCAATCATTGACGGACTTCAAAATGAATCAAAATAAGTATAAAAATATAAATATGGTTGGCAATTGTGGACAGAGGCCGACCATTCCTGTATGTCGCCACACAGTTGTGGAAAGCGGCCGACCATCTTTGCTTGTCAGAGCGCAATAAATAAGATTTATATTTTATCAATACAGATTTCACATATGAATTTTAGTAATTTTCCTTGTCAACTTAATCAATAAATTTGTATTTGACATTCAGAACAAAACGAAATACACCAAAAGAGCATAGACAACTATTCATTGCCAGCATCACCATCAGCATCATCATCAGGTTAGTCCGTCTGGAGACTGGTGTTGAAGTCTATTGATCATGTCACGCCACTGTCCTCGGTTTGTCAGTCTAGAGACTGGTGTTGAAGTCTCTGATTATGGCACAGCACTTTCCACTGCTCCCACCAGATTTCTTAGCTCAGTATAAGTCTGAACCCAAATATTCTTGAAAGCTTGCACGATTTAATTGTTTTTTGAACATCCTCTTTTTCTTTTCTAATATTTTCAATAAGTGTCTCGTGGTATGAACAGGCCAAAACAATCTACCTTTGTGTATATTGGTCATTAGTTGTTTATTTGAACCTATATCTATAATTAGGTTATTATATTTTTTTCCACTATACTGATCACACCACCCTGATCTGGAGATATTCGAGGCCTGTTCAAATAAAACCGGACCAAACTGCAATTAGTGAACATACGTACGATGCTCATGATGACATCACTTCTGTTGTAAACAGCACATACTAACCGTCAAGTTTGGACAATTTCATTATCCTCCGATTCATAGTTTCCTCAACAGACCGTTAAAAACATGGCAGGTGTGAAACGGAATCTGTCCAAAGTTGACCAGCGAGCGGTTATTCGGTTTCCAACAGCTGAAGGTTGTCGAACAGTTGACACTCATCGCATAATGCAGGCAGTGTATGGTGACAAAAGTGTGTCGAAGACAACAGTGAAAAACTGGACACCGATGTTTAAAGAAAGACATGAGTTAACGAAAAATCTTCCGAGACCAGGTCAGGCGCATTTTGTTGCGTCAGAAAATGCTAATGCCGTACCTGGTCTCGGAAGATCTTTTTTAACTCACGTCCTTCTTTAAACATCGGTGTCCAGTTCTTCACTGTTGTCTTCGACACACTTTTGTCACAAGACACTGCCTGCATTACGTGATAAATGTCAACTGTTCGACAACCTTCAGCTGTTAGAAAGCGAATAACCGATCGCTGATCAACACTAGACGGATTCCGAATCACACCTGCCATGTTTTTAACGGTCTGTTGAGGAAACTATGACTCGGAGGATAATGAAATTGTGCAAACTTGATGGTTGGTATGGGCTGTTTACACCAGAAGCGACGTCATCATGCGCATCGTATGTATGTTCACTTGTTCCAGTTTTGACCGATTTCATCTGAACATGCCTCGTACAAAAGGATTTATTTTTAAGTGCAAACATTCTCTGAGAATTGATCGTTACAGCAAGGGTATCTTGAATATAGAATGTTGAGACAGGCTGGAATAGACGATTCGAGATTAATCTATGAGAGCAATCTAGGGTCATGGTTGCACAAACATCCGACAATCTCCGGTTGAAATGAGCCCGATAAACAGTCAACACATTGTAGACCAGCACATTTGCAGTGTATTATCTCATTTTTCACTCAAAGGCGGACAATTTGTCTGGAAGGGCACAAGAAGCAAGATAATAAACAAATTAGTGTCAGGTTTTCAAGAGCTCATAAAAAGCCAACACGGAAAAGACACACGTGCTTAGAATGTGCTCATTATTTCAATACTTATCGTCCCAGGCGGTTATCAGCGGCAGAAGATACCACTGGCATGCTATAAGGGACTTGTTACTTGTTCCTGCATATACCATTGAAATATAAGTATTTCGTTCTTATGGGCCCCTGGAGAATATATGGATATGGAGTTCTTCATCAAATTATTTTATGGATTATCTTTAGCAGATCTCACACTAATTATATTCGATGCCCAAGTTTCTTATTTTGCCGCTTTTAGGCAAATTATTGTTTTTGGGCATCTCCGCTCTAAATTATCCTGTGGATTTCAATACAGCGCCTGGTTGTGTTGTTATGTATCTTATTGCGGTAGTATTAAACCAATTTATGGCTGTGTTAAATATTCTAGTGTTCATTGTCTCAGATCGGTTTACTTCTGGCCATCTGACACAAAGTATGAAACAGAGCCATCTGTTGGTGAAGGTGTGCGGTCGGTCTGATGTAATCTGACATGAAGTCTGAAGCAGAACCATCTGTTGATGAAGATGTGCGGTGAAAGTGTGATCTGACATGTAGGAAGTAGGAAGCAAAGCAATCTGTTGGTGAAGGTGTGCGATCTGAGTGTGATACTGTTTATTATATGTAAAGTTTTTACCCAGAAGTTGTTGTCATTTAGTTGGTTTTCGTCTTCCTTCTGTAGAGCCACACAGTCTGTCAACGACAGAGTCATTTTGGTTATGTCAATGCGTAGCTCATGCATGGTAACTATGATTGATATTGCAAAACCAGACGAAGTGCTTTGTGTGAAGGTATATAACATTAAAATGGCACAACAAGACTTGGTACTTTCTGTAAATGTATGAACCATTGATATGGCAAAAATAGACTTGTTACTTTATATGAGGGTAAATACTACTTATATTATAATAACAGAAATTACGTTTTGAATGAAAGTGAAGAACATTGATAATATAATATCTTTTAACTTTGTAAAGATATATAATACTATAAAACTCAAAGTATGTGTGTATGTATAGGAGGGGACTTCAATGAAAATCTTAAATATAGAACAGGGCTTCAATGAAAACCGTAAATATAGGAGGGGGCTTCAATGAAAACCGTAAATATAGGAGGGGGCTTCAATGAAAACCGCAAATATATTTTAGGAGAAATTTTTTCTGAAAGAATGAAACACAATTGTATCATTTTTCAGCGTAGTCACCATTGCGTTCTATACAAGCATCCCCTCTCCCTCTCCTTCCCCACCCCTCCCAGCGCCTATAAAGCTCATGGATTCCTGTATAAACAAACCACTCAAGCACCATCTGCTGGACCTCTTCATAGCAAAGTCTTTCCTCCCAATGGTTCTCATAGTCGTCCAAAGACGTGCAAATCACTTGGGGCTAGTTTTGGTGAGTATGACGGAAATGGGAAACAGCGAAAGTGGAGGTCCTCGATTGTTGCAGCCGTTGCCCGATAAGTATGGGGGAAGGGGAGGGGGTGGGGGTCGAGCATTGTCATTTTGCAAAAGAACACCATTACTCAGAAGTTCATGTCCATTGGATTTTATTGCGGGTCACTATGAACACCGTAACAACACAAAAGCCTATCCCTACTGTACGCAAACCCCCATGGAAGCAGCATATCATTCCAGAGGTGGTAGAAAATATACCAGGTATTGGAAACAAGAACAGCCAGACTGAAAAAAGAAAGAGGAGACATACCCCTGACGTACATAGCGGAAAACTACCCAAGCATGGACTGGACCCATGCATATACCGACGGTTCTGTAACAAACACAACACAGAATGGAGGGGCAGGGGTATTCCTGAGCCTAACAAATGGTAGAAAAATAACACTGTCAGCGGCAACTGGAAAATACTCAAGCAATTTCAGAGCGGAGGCAGAGGCACTGAAGGCTGCAATAAAAGCAATGCTGACAGGCGAAAGCAATGAAAGCCAGATAGTCCTGTTTGCAGATGCCCTGGCCGTAGTTACAGCACTAAAAAGGCAGAAAAATACTGAACTTAATTATTTAAGAGCAGTACTCTGTCAACTATGCCAGCAGTCCGCACAAACAAGAGTAGTGGTACAGTGGGTTCCATCCCACTGTAACATCCAAGGAGACGAGGAGGCAGACAGACCGGCAAAAGAAGTTGTAAGACTACCACAACCAGATTCTAGTGTGACCTACGAAGAGTCCAAAAGGTTTATTAGGGCCAGATACATGGCCAAATTGGAAACAGAACATACTGGCTACACAAAAAAATGATGCCTATTACCAGTTGAACAGAAGAGAGCAGGTCGTGGTCTTCAGACTCCGCACAGGCCACAACAGACTGATGTACTACCTATTCAATAAACTGAAGATAGGTGGCACTGATGAATGCACCTGTGGAACAGGGAAAATGACCACTGAACATCAGCTGCAAAATTGCCCGACATACGAGGACCAGAGAAAGCATATGTGGCCATCACCAGTGGCAACACTAGACAAGCTCTATGGCAGTGTCGACAGCCTCAGGATGACAGCTGCTTTCTTTGAACAAATACAAGTTGACGTCTGACAGCGTACGAAGAAGAAGAAGAAGAAGAAGAAGACTGATGTCCAGAAACTTGACTGATGTCCAGATGTGCGGCAATTTCATTCACAGCCAATCAGTGATTTTCTTTCACGAAGCGTTCAACGGATGCATTCGACTCTATGATCTCTACTCGCTGTACCTGACCCGGTTGTGAACAGTCGGTCAGAGAACTCACTCTTTGTTTGGGATTTCCTACTCCACTCATGCATGTTCTGGATGGAAAGCCCTGGATCATAATACGCAAATGAATTTCTGTAGGTGTCACATGTCCGCTGCTCAAGAAACGGAAAACAGAACCCAGCTCCTCTTTGGTGCATGTCAAAAGACCATCTCTTAACTGCAATAACGACGTCATGTTCTTGCTCTACATCGTGATGGCCCCGTGCAGGATACTCCTGCAATCATTCAAACACATATTAACACGTTTCATTACAAAGAAAGGTTTTTTTTTCTAAGTTCAGTCCCACTTTTAAGGTTTTCATATGACGCATCCTCGTATTTACGAGAATGTTTTAATGTGCCATACCTCGAGAAAGGAAAGACACAGATAGCTGAAATTTTCGTTGAACATTCTATGGGCGATTTGGAAACCAGTCCAACTGGTTTCACGTCGCTATCTTATTTACAATACGAGTTTCGTGAAAATGGATGTCAATGTATTGCAAATAGAAAATTCATCACCCAATTTTCTAGGCCTATACCATTTGAGTTGTAATTTTCTGGCACAATTTAGAGATGGCAGTGCGGCAGAATAGGTTCGATAGCCTGCCTGCTGACAAGGACAGCAGCAGATTAAATCCCCGGTCAACAAACACTACACAGAACGGAGGGGCAGGAGCATTCCTGAACCTACCAAATGGCAGAAAAATAACACTGTCATTCGCTACTGGTAAGTACACAAGCAATTTCAGAGCGGAGGCAGAGGCACTGAGGGCGGCAGTGGAAGAAATGGTAACGCACAGTGAAAATGAGAGCCATATAGTCCTGCTGACAGATGCTCTCGCCGTAGTCACAGCGCTAAAAAGCCAGAAAAACACTGAGCTTAATGACCTAAGAGCAGCACTCTGCAAACTGTGCCAGCAGTCCGCACCAAAAAGGGTAGTGGTACAGTGGGTTCCGTCACACTGCAACATCCAAGGCAACGAGGAGGCAGACAGACTGGCAAAAGAAGGTGCAAGGCTACCACAAACAGATACTAGTATGACGTACGAAGAGTCAAAACGGCTTATCAAAGCCAGGTACATGACCAAATGGGAAACCGAACATACTGGTTACACCAAAAACGATGCCTATTACCAGTTGAACCGAAGAGAGCAGGTCGTTGTCTTCAGACTTCGCACTGGCCACAACAGACTGAGGTACCACCTATTCAACAAATTGAAGATAGGGTGTACCGACGAATGCCCGTGCGGTACTGGTAAAATGACCACTGAACATCTGCTGCAGAACTGCCCGACATACGAGGATCAGAGAGAGCAGATGTGGCCATTGCCAGTGGAACTGCAAGACAAGCTCTATGGTAGTGGCGAGAGTCTCAGGATGACCGCCGCTTTTTTCGAGAAAATAATGGTTACTGTCTGACTGTGTACGCAGAAGAAGAAGAAGAAGAAATCCCCGGTCGCACGACTTTTCTTTTACGGACTCGATTATTTCAATTTACGATCGTGTGTATTTAGAAATGATGTTAATTTATTAGGAATGAAATCATTTTCAGATCGGATGGAATTAGCGAAATTCTTAAGGAAAAAAACATTTTTCTCATGGTGAATGTATTGGACTGTTATGATATCGTAGAGATGGGCTACATAACCGGACGTCAAGAGACACAAACACAAAGGTAGTTTATGGAATAAATAAAAACACGGCAAAATCCTTGTCATGGAATATCATGAGAAGAGCATGGAAGAGAGACAGATGGAGGTAGAAAGAGAAACTATTGGACACAATTGTAACCTTCTCGTTAGTAAGCCACAGGTTAGCAGGATCGTATTCTTTCACTAGAGGCTTTTATCAGAATTCGTAAGAATTAAACAGTGCAATTTTTGTTTGGCGTGATAAAAGCATTGAAAGTTTCAGTGTGTTGTGTGAAATGTACGGACCACTCAAAACAGAGTACTTTCGAACGTTTACGACTTGCATGCCTTTTTAGCCTTCGAAAGCAGTAGCTGTTTGTTTTTCCTCGCTAACGGAAATGTTTATAAATTGCCAGGAATACATGTGAAGAAAGTAGTAAACTCGCCATTTTTGTTATTATCATTCATGTGAAAACAATTCTCTTACTTGTCTTCAGTCCTTTCGAGCCCAAATTATTTTTAGTGTTGTCTATCAGCGCAAGCTGTTCAGTCTACAGGTCTGTACGCATCGGCCATTTTTATTGTGTGCCAAAAAACTTTCAATCGCAGAGCAGCGCCGTTCTAAAGAACCATTTGTTGAGTAACTTCTGAGCAAGAGACAAACTATAAAAGCAAAATGCCAACCAAAACAATATTGTATTCCGGACTTTGCTGAAAGACAACTAACGAGGGAAAGGATAAGTTCTATGAACGATACAATTTTAACTACATTTTACAACCACTGAATCTAGAAGAAAAATTATCTTAACTCTTCGTCAGATAACTTCCGACCTTGAATATCGTAACTTCAGCGTAAAGTACATGTGGTACTGATTGCTCTCGTTTCTCTGGAGTACTTAATAGAAGTATCCCAGTCCGACACACAGTTTCACACAGCGGCTAGTATAGTTAACTCGTATACAAACATAGAAAAGTTGGGCACATATATAGTTAATTTGTTGACAGTAATATTTTGTTTCGTTAAAAGGTTCATCTTCCATTGCCCTAATATAACCGCATAGGGGTCACATCGTTTGTGATGATTTATTGATTATTATTTTGCAATAATTTTGACGTCATCGTTTAAGAAATTAACGAATTAAATCGTGTTTTGACCCAACTTCAATCCCATGTGAACAATTGACGTGGTGACAGCAGAGGGGAAGTGGCATGTAGTCCTCTGCCTGAAAAATCCTGCGACTATCCCAGCAATGGAAATAAAGTCGTACGATAGTTTCTATATATGTACACGTATTTGAACTGACAGGCAATGACTGCCAAAGTGTTTTTTGTTTTTTCTTTTCTATATGTTTGTTGATGATTAGACATCCCATGATTACTTGTTGCATGTTATAAATACTATTTACAAATGACAAACTACAATTGTATTTGCAATTTTTTTAATATTTGATTCTTCGTAACATAATTGCTGTACATTCATTTTACTATTCATATGGTCATGTATGTCTATATCTTATCGCACTTCTTGCTTGCCTATGATTTTTTTCCATTGTCACAATGTATTTCTGACCTCACTTTTCAAGTGCGTGACCAATACATTTTATGTACGTCATCTATAGTCGAGTCATGCTGTTGTTGTTCTTGGAAGTAACTCGTACTATTAGTATTATTTTCCGTGTCCACAACACCAGGTCATACGGCAGAGGTCCTGTGTCCAGCCAATACGTCATGCGGCAGAGGTCCGGTGCTCAGCCATCACGTCATACGTTCGATATGCAGCCATCACGTCATGCAGCACAGGTCCAGTGTTCAGCCCCCCCCCCCCTCCTCCCTCACGCCATACAGCACAGGTCCAGTGTTCAGCCACCACGTCATAGAGCAGAGGTCGAGTGATCATCCCCCACGCCATACAGCAAAGGTCGTGTGTTCAGTTCCCACGTCATGCGACAGAGGTCGAGTGATCAGCCCCCACGTCATGCAACAGAGGTCAAGTGATCAGCCCCCATGTCAACCAGCAAAGGTCGAGTGTTCAGATACAACGTCATAGAGCGGCGGTCGAGTGATCAGCCACCACGTCATGCGGCAGAGGTTCAGTGTTCAGCCCCATGTCATGCGGAAAAGGTTCAGTGTTCAGCCCCCACGTCATGCAGCAAAGGTTCAGTATTCAGCCCTCCCTGACTGCCATGTCGTGTCCTTCAAGTAGGTTTTCCATCGTACATGCGTGTGGTCATTTGAGTATGTCATGAGGTGCTCTTGGTCCTGCCAGAACAGCATTCGCAGGTATCGTCGTCTTGGGATTCCAATCTCATGAGGTTTCTTTTGTATCGGGTCACTCCAGACCGAAGTCTATTGAAGATGCTTCATATTGGACATGGTAGGTGTGTTACTTGTGTATTGCTGGTGTGTTACTGGTGTGAAACTCCACCTGAATGTAACTATTGTCCAAGATTTCTTTGGCGGCGGGTTACATTTGCTATTCTCACATCTGAGACATACTTTATAAAGTGGAGCAATACGAGGCTCCTAACTAAACTCGCCACTAAGGGAATCACAGTATCGATTCTAGTCCAAGTGACCTACAATGATCAGGATTTTACACCTGTTCTCATTACCATATTGTAGCCATCGGAGATTTGTTTAAAGCTGTTTTGACTATAATATTTCTTCGCTTGTTTTAATAACCTGCTCATTCCGAATTTTATAGACATAGATCCAGAATATGACCTAAATTTATAAACGCACAATAACACACTAACAAATAACACGCTCTCACTTAATTGACAAATACTGCACAGTAAACTTTAGTTGTCTATGAAGAAAGATCGCAGCTTTAAACCCCATACAGATTGTTTTGTTATGTTATATCAAGCAATGAACAAAAGGCCCATAAAAATGCATTTATATCTCTAGATAGCTTATAATTGAAGGTAAGGCGCATTATTGTCTGGACATTAACGTTCATATTGGCAGCAAATAGGAGTCGTCTTCCCCTGAAGAAGGTCATACTCTGTCAATCACTTCCAATAACGACAGATTTATAACACCGACCTCTTGAAACTACCAGGCACCTCTATTTGACGTTCTTTTATGTGTATCTTCTGATACGTTAATCACCTAGGGCAGTTCCTAAATGGATTCTGAGACTTCATTCTTCTGTCGTCTTATTCTTCCCTCATCTTTTCTTTTCCTTCCCTTTGTTAGTCGCTTTCAATTGGTTCTTGTCGAAGACCTTGTGGAAGTAACGTGTGTTACGTTTTGTTACTGTCCTTGTGCGGTCATTGAGCCATTACTTATATATGATGTGGGGGGGGGGGGTTGGGTCGGCGTGGCCTAGTGATAAAGTGACACGGCTCACAACCCGAAGGTGCAGGGTTTGATCCCCATCACAGCACCAGCCGTTACCCCGGGGAAGCAAACCCTTAGAAAATGCAGGAGAAAGCAGACCCTTACATAAAATGAATGATGAAGTCGGATGCACTGGGCCGACAGGAGCAAAATCAAAACCTACAGCACAAGAAGATCTGGAAACAGGGCACACAAGTGGCCGCGATGCAGATAAAAATAAGAGAAATCGTGCGACAGCACAGGCTTACATAAATCGAATCGGCACACCTGGTCCAAGTGAGGTAACATCAGCATCAGCAGGGTAAGTGCATAAGCACTTGGTCACGGCTGGGGCGTAGCTACTACAATTCCCCTGTTCCTACCTGTGCCGACCAATTTCCAGTTGGCGGTTGTCTGCTCACAAATTACTAGTCTTTATAATTTCGTTTGGACGAATGCTTAAGATACTAATCTATGGAACAAGTTCAACCCCCCCCCCCCCCCCCCCCGGTAGCGTCTAGTATTTTTCTTCAAATATTCAGTTTCCTACCGGAGTCCAAAAAGGTAGGCAATGAATAGTAACACTACAACCTGCCAGGTATTTCGTAATCACCTAGTTCTATTGGAGATGCGGGATTATGTGTAAGAGAACCAATGGCAGTTGTAGATCGAAATGTACAGTCGCGGCCCAGTCTACATTTTACAAATAATGGAATTCCTACTTAATACATCCTTTTGCAAAGCGCCATTTTCCAAGTCGCCAACTTCTAAGGGGTCACTTTCTAAGGTCTAGTAGGTCTGAGAGTGAACTTGAGATAAACAGTCTGCTTCCAGGCTAGCTTCAGACATCTCCACGAACAGGTCTTGCCACCGGATCTGTGACTTACCTACTAATTATAACTCTAGAATCAAACGATCATGCGTGTAGCTCTTTGTATTCTTTCTAGCATGTCTATATCCACTCTGACAGGACTCCACACCTGAACACAATACTGCAAATTAGATCTTACCAATGATTTATATACTTGGACTATTACTTCCTTGCTCCTATGTATAATGTTTTTTTTTTAATCATACCAAGTATTGCATTAGCCTTTTTCACTGCCACCTGGACTTGCTCCCACAACTTACATGATGATCTATTTCAATAACTAGGTCCCGTTCCTTTTTTAATGTCCTAATATCGTTCTATCCCATCATGTACTTATAATCTTTATTGGATCTTTTTAATGTGGATTACTGTACATTGTTCTCCATCCGCCAGCTCCCAGACCATTTTTAAATTGTGTCTAAATCCGGTCTGAAGAAATCCACCTTTGCCAGAGAAGAGACCCTTTATTTTATTTCCAAAATTATCTTTTAGTTGTTTCACCACAGAGAGCATTCTTTTACATATGTTACTTCCATTTCAGTAATCCGACCTCAAAAACTGGTTTTCTAGTGAAAGGAATAAGAAGGCCATCCGTCAACGTGAGTTGCACCTTCTCTAGGTAACCTAGGTAACCTTTTGGTGCTGGGAAACATCAAGAACGACAGTCCGGCCTACCTTTTGGAGGACGATCACAGCAACACAGTAGAGATGACCGGTGACCGATCATGACAATACAGTAAAGATGACCGTCGATCGATCACGACAAAACAGTAAAGATGACCGGCGACCGATCACGACAATACAGTAAAAATGACCGTCGATCGATCACGACAATACAGTAAAAATTACCGTCGATCGATCACGACAATACAGTAAAGATGACCGGTGACCGATCACGACAATACAGTAAAGATGACCGGCGACCGATTACGACAATACAGTAAAGATGACCGGTGACCGATCACGACAATACAGTAGAGATGACCGTGACCGATCATGGCAATACAGTTAAGATAACCGGCGACCGATCATGACAATACAGTAAAAATTACCGTCGATCGATCACGACAATACAGTAAAGATGACCGGTGACCGATCACGACAATACAGTAAAGATGACCGGCGACCGATCACGACAATACAGTAGAGATGACCGGTGACCGATCATGGCAATACAGTTAAGATAACCGGTGACCGATCATGACAATACAGTAAAGATGACCGGTGACCGATCACGACAATACAGTAAAGATGACCGGCGACCGATCACGACAATACAGTAGAGATGACCGGTGACCGATCATGGCAAAACAGTTAAGATAACCGGTGACCGATCATGACAATACAGTAAAGATGACCGGCGACCGATCACGGCAATACAATAAAGATGATCGGCAACCGATCACAGCAACAGAGTAAAGATGACCGGCGACCGATGCTGAGAAATGCTGGAACATGGGAGTACAAGCCTTAGACATGGTGGTGTATCCTGCGATAGGGACAGCCTGAGACACGGTGATGCGCTCTGTAGCGGGGGACAGGCCTGAATATTATGTCAATTTGTGGGGCAGTTGTCCATATTGCCAGAATCACTTTGATACTGCTAATGCAGATTTTCGAAGAACGAATAATTTCGTGACATTATCATTTAAATTGACCTCCACGTTCTCTGAATTTCGCAGAACCACGTATTGTATTGGTAATGCCTGAAGGCTCAGGTGAATGTCAGTAAGACCTGGACCACGTAGCAGCCTCCCGATAACATCGGTTAGAAATTCCAGCGCTGGAGCCAGACATCTTAATAGATGTTATGGAGATTGCACGAAGCGGACAATAGGGATTTTATCATTTTCCATATTTAGTTTTCAAAAATGCTCATTTTCTGTGCTTTATTATATAAAAAATATAACAACAAATAAACAGAAAACAAAAAAATATTTTGAGCTTGTTGAAATGAAAAAGAAGAGTATGTGTCTGTCTGTACAACACTTGCGTTTAATAATTCGTGCTTGACCAAATTGTTTGTTTTCCCGTTATTGACAAAATTTCTCTGACTAAAAAACTTGTACCCATGTTTATCGACAATCTTCATCTGATTCCTAGGAACATAAGTTATCCACTTTATAATTGTATATGAGCTGACAGCAGCCAGTAGTTCATGGCTGTCTGCATCAAAATGGGTGACCTTCTTCTTCTTCTTCTTCGGTAAGACAGTAAGACAGTAACCATTATTTTTTCGAAAAAAGCGGCGGTCATCCTGAGGCTGTCGACACTGCCATAGAGCTTGTCTTGCAGTTCCACTGGTGATGGCCACATCTGCTCTCTCTGATCCTCGTATGTCGGGCAGTTCTGCAGCAGATGTTCAGCAGTCATTTTCTCGGTACCGCACGGGCATTCGTCGGTACCACCTATCTTCAATTTGTTAAATAGGTGGTATCTCAGTCTATTGTGGCCAGTGCGAAGTCTGAAGACAAAGACCTGCTCTCTTCTGTTCAACTGGTAATAGGCATCGTTTTTTGTGTAACCAGTATGTTCGGTTTCCCATTTGGTCATGTATCTGGCTTTGAAAATGGGTGACCAATAACTGACGAAAACCCCAGTTCCGCCAGCAACTGACGGCACTACAAAAACTGACCGCAACCAGCATCCTGGCTTAGATATTAGGGATCAAAGAGAAAGCAAACCCGTGCAGAAAATGCCGTACAGAAATAGGATGTGTTTTTACCGAGGGACGCAAATATCTTCAGAAGGAACACTGAAGAAGAAGAGTTGAAGAAGAATACCTTCGCATAATTTATGGGATACTTGTATTGTTTTTCAGGGTTTTTTTTAAATCAAAAGGGCTTCTCAACATTCAGAACCCGTTGGAATTTTTTGAATATCAACTTCCTTAGTTTACCTAACTATCAAGTTCAATCTTGCCACCTGACGATAAACTGGCTTTGGGCTGTCTTCTCTTCGGAAGTCTTCTAGATTGGAAATTATACACCTTTTGGTAAGCCAGCATAGGGCAGCTTGAATATATTTAATTGAAACAGTTCTTAGCCTGAGGCTTTTGGTTTCTCCAAGATCTTGTAAAGGATTCGTATTGGGGATCACCCTTTGTGCTTCTTCTGTTCCTCTCATGTTAAAGGACTTTGTAGCACATGTTCAGCAGTCGTCTTACCACTGCTGCAGATACATTCATCAATATGGCATATCATTAGTGTTTTGAACGAATGTCTAAATCAGTCTAAAGATGGGATCAATATGCTTAGCAGTGCATGAACGCAACGGTCAGCAACCCAAAGCTGATAGATGACAAGACCTTTCTAGACCTCCTCACAGTGATTCTGGATAACAGGCTGCAACAGAGCAGGCTGGTTAAGGAGAAGGGATCGAAGAAGGAATGTTAACCCTGCATGCAACAAATCTCTGCTTAAGTCGGATGTCTTGGACCGAAACGTGCAAATATTGCAATCAATCTGTAAACTACGACACAATACATTCCATTCTGCGAACAACATCCTGCTACTTGCAGATCCCTTTTTCATGGCTTGGTATCGGAAGTTTAAGAACAAACGAGAAGAAGAAGAAGTCTAAAGATCCCCGCCTGCTGAGCTGGTAATATGCCTGATTTTGTTGTTGCTCTGTTTCTCACTTGTGTATGTATCTGCACGTGGTAAACCTCTTTCTCCTCTTCATAAGTTTTAACTTTATCAGGTTGGATAGCTCTCCGCCTTCTCTTGACAGTATGTCAGCCACTTAATTGTCAAGAATGTTGCAGTGAGACGGAATCCACAGTACTATAACTCTATTGAACAGGTGCATGGTTTATAAAGTATTACTCATAGTTTCTCGAGGTCTAGGTTTGTGGCTCCCCAGTCATGTAACCACTGGCAGCGCGTATGTAAAGAGGACCACTTGTCTATGTGTTTTCGCTTGTCATTACAATGCCTCCTGTGGTTTTCAAGGCTTCTGTCTCTAATGTGAAGATATTTGAAAATGTTCCTGTTGCCGCTGACAACTTTCTTTGTGTATTCTGGAAATTGCATTCTACTGTTCAAGTTATCAGAACAAATCCGGTGTGCCAGGGGCGTTTCTTGTGAGTACACTCGAGTGCTACTGTACTCAAATGGGTGCTTTTGTGTAACTTTCGTCCTAGTGTTACGGGAATGGTTAGTAGGGTGATGTTAGAGCCGGTTCGTGAAAATCTCTTGAGTATTTATGGGTTCTTTGGGTAACCATTAATCACTGTACAAGGTAACCCGATCTAGAATTTAAATAGACAAATCCACGGATGGCTGGATGGATTTGCCGTTGAAAGTACGAATACGTACTTGGATGAAAAGAGGGATGTATTAATGTCATGCTTTTGTCAATCTAGTGGTAGATATATATATATATATATATATATATATATATATATATATATATATATATAGAGAGAGAGAGAGAGAGAGAGAGAGAGAGAAAGAGAGAGAGAGAGAGATGCGTAGAGACGAACGGAAGGAGAGTTCAAATGGAAAAAAAGAAACGTGGTTGAAGGTACGCATGAGTAAGAGGATGGATGGATACATAAATAGATGAATGGATCGACAGAGGATATGTACACACATATATATATATATATATGTATATATATATATATATATATCTGAATGACTGGCTGAATGAATGAATGTATGAAAGGATGTATGAATGAATGGGCAGATGGATCGGAGATCGATTAAGAATATATATATATATATATATATATATATATATATATATATATATATATATATATATATATATATATATAGAGAGAGAGAGAGAGAGAGAGAGAGAGAGAGAGACTGACAGACGTAGGGAAATAGGCGGAATAGTCGGAGAGAGATATGGACGGACAGAGATTGACGGATTTACGGGCCGACCGACCAACGACCAACCGACAGACAGAGGAAAAAGACAAAAATGAGATTACCTAATGCATGGCGTGTTAATCAGATATGGACTTCAGGTCTGAATATACAGCTGACGTTCGGTTTTCTAGATTGTGAGACAGCTTTCAGCCATGCAGACAGTGACGCCTACCAGATTAACTTACCGGCCCTTGTCACCGTGTATCTCTTCTCCTCTCATTGACGCCGTCTATTATCGAGTGGACCTATCAAGTGGGATGAGTCAACTGTTTTAGTGGGATCAGTGGACCGTTAGAAAGGGCTTGGTCGACTGTTATGGTGGCATCGACCAAAAGTTACCTGAGTCGAAAGAGGAGCAAATATTAGTAACACTGTAACCTACATAGCATGAAGAAAGAAACAACTAAGGAGTGTTGGTACACGAGTTTTAACCGATATATGTAGGTCAACATGACATGCCTTTGCGTGTGTTTGGTGAAGACCTTTGCTGAAAAGGAATTTATTGGTTGATTGATTGGGGCAAAGGTGCAGCGGTACATGTGCAGACAGGAGTCAATGACTAATAGCTCGCTGCTTGCTTCATGGTCAGCGAACCATAGCTGATCAAAATCCTATTTGCCTTCACGTGGCGACCCTAGAAACTAGACACTAGTGCATTGTGGTCAAAGATAGGGATCGCTGTGCGAATGCAAATCAGGCACTACAAAAACCAGCTGAAATGAGATGTATTGTGCCGAAAGGCGCAGATGTTGCAGCCTCGTTGTAAACTATGACGCAAAGTCGCAACGTTTTGTTTGTTCAGAATGATAGCAGCAGCAGAAGAAGAAGAAGAAGAAGAAGAAGAAGAAGAAGAAGAAGAAGAAGAAGAGTGATTGATTGATTGATTAATTTATCGATGTTTGGAAGGGATGGTGAGACAATATTAGATTGCGATATTGTCAGAGGTAACACAAGGGTAAAGCGTACTTTCTTTCATATTTCTATAGTTGTTATAGAATTAGTCAAGTATTGAGTAAAGAGAGACTAAATGGAGCACAGTACATCTGAGTAGCAGCTGGAAGATGGAAATAATCAGATAGGTAACAGGCAATCCACTCGAGCAGAAATAATGGGTTCAATTTGCGCATTCCATTTCTTGTCATTTCTCTTCTCATCCTCAGGATAACAGCTATTCATTTGTGTCTTTTCGTATCATGTTCTTTTCCAAGCTATTCGTAGGTAAAGTTGAATCTCTTGTGAGACGATTTCTGGTAGACAGATTATTAGCTTTCATTATGTCCTAGCGTTCTGAAGAAGGTAGGTCTGGGTTCTCCTTGCTGTAGTGCAATGCAGCGTATGTCAGATGTTCATTACTATAAAGATTATAGTGTACATCCTCACAAGCTGAACCACAGCTTGTTTCGAGGTTCATGACATGGAAGCAAAATGGTGTCTTGGTTAGCTATGTTTCACTTGTCCACCCCTTCTGACGTTAGTCTTCGCATTGTCTTGTATCATAAATGGCGTTTTGTTTCTACAGCTGTCTTTGAAACATTGAAAACTAATCCACACTAGGTAGACTTTTAGCCTGAATGGCATGATAGGCAGTTTCCATGAGTAGATAGTCTTCTATGAGGGGCGTTCAAGTCAAAACGAGACTATGTGGGGGGGAAGAAATTATTTTTTTTAAGTAATCAAAATGTCATTTATTTTTCGATACGATCGCCTGCAATGTTTATGCACTTATTATGGCGTTTAAGTAATGCTTGAAAACTTCAAGGAAGAAAAATGTGTCTGAACCAATCCAAGACAGTCTGTTTCACTTCGTCATCATTGCTGAAATACTGACATCCCAGAAATTCTGCTAGGAGTCCAAACAGGTGGAAATCCCTTCTAAAAAAGTCTGGGATGTAAGATGGACATGGCAATACCTCTAAGCAGAGTTGCTGCACATTGCACAAAGTGTGATGAGCCGTATCAGATCGAGCGTTATCTTGCAAGAGCAGGACGCCTTTGTGACCTTCCGAAAATGCAAATGATCATGAATAATAGTGTTCACCGTATCCAGAGAAAGACGAAAGACTTGCAATTTTGCGACAGGTTATGCGTCGATTTTCCAGGATAAGGCGTTCCACAATCTGGATATTCAGAGGAATGACTGGTGGGTTAAGAGCCACTACGGCCGGGATCCCCACTCGCATATGTATGGCCTATAAAACGTTTACACTATTCAAATGTCTTAATGCGTCTGAGTTTCTCATCACCGTGCTGTGATTGCAGTCTTCTGTAAATTTCCGCAGGTTTCACGCCTTCTTTTACAAGAAACGTTATCACAACACACTGTTTCATGCAAGTACTAACAGTGTTGTCCACCATTATATTTATGGGTCACGTGACTGGACATTTTAAGTGGGCCACCTAGAAGTAATATGGCACAAGTGCCCCTAACTAATGATAGTAGCACGCTATAACTCATCCAGGCTGTTGTTGTTTGCGAATGCCAACAATGAGTAAGTTACTCTTATGTATGCCCTGAAAAGGACGTTAAGTGGCGGGTTGCAGTAGCTTTCCTCACATCCCGAGCGTACTGATAAAGGTGGACCGCGGTCTTTCAGGTGGTTGTGCTATGTTTGGTTTCATCTGCGAGTCGTTCACTACTGCAGGGATAAAATTGTACCTCACCTTGTTAGCCAGACTGTTGTCCTTGACAACAGCCCGTTTCCAGGACGACCAACTAGGAGGTCAAGTGAGGGTCTTGGCCAGTATATTTCTCCTGACACTAATTAACATTGTCTGATCAGTGTGTTTTGCCTGACCAGACGTTAGCCTCATCGTCCCGCCAGGTGAGGGTCTTGGCCAGTATATTTCTCCTGACACTAGTTAACATTATCTGATCAGTGTGTTTTGCTTGACCAGACATTAGCCTCATCGTCCCGCCAGGTGAGTGTCTTGGCCAGTATATTTCTCCTGACACTAGTTAACATTGTCTGATCAGTGTGTTTTGTCTGACCAGACGCTAGCCTCATCGTCCCGCCAGGTGAGTGTCTTGGCCAGTATATTTCTCCTGACACTAGTTAACATTGTCTGATCAGTGTGTTTTGTCTGACAAGACGCTAGCCTCATCATCCCGTCAGGTGAGGGTCTTGGCCAGTATTTTTCTATTGACACTAGTTAACATTGTCTGATCAGTGTGTTTTGTCTGACCAGACGCTAGCCTCATCATCCCGTCAGGTGAGGGTCTTGGCCAGTATATTTCTCCTGGCACTAGTTAACATTGTCTGATCAGTATGTTTTGTCTGACCAGACGCTAGCCTCATCATCCCGTCAGGTGAGGGTCTTGGCCAGTATATTTCTCCTGACACTAGTTAACATTGTCTGATCAGTGTGTTTTGTCTGACCAGACGCTAGCCTCATCATCCCGTCTGGTGAGGGTCTTTGCCAGTATATTTCTCCTGACACTAGTTAACATTATCTGATCAGTGTGTTTTGTCTGACCAGACGCTAGCCTCATCATCCCGTCAGGTGAGGGTCTTGGCCAGTATATTTCTCCTGACACTAGTTAACATTGTCTGATCGGTGTGTTTTGTCTGACCAGACGCTAGCCTCATCATCCCGTCAGGTGAGGGTCTTGGCCAGTATATTTCTCCTGACACTAGTTAACATTATCTGATCAGTGTGTTTTGTCTGACCAGACGCTAGCCTCATCGTCCCGTCAGGTGAGGGTCTTGGCCAGTATATTTCTCCTGACATTAGTTAACATTGTCTGATCAGTGTGTTTTGTCTGACCAGACGCTAGCCTCATCATCCCGTCAGGTGAGGGTCTTGTCCAGTATATTTCTCCTGACACTAGTTAACATTGTCTTATCAGTGTGTTTTGTCTGACCAGACGCTAGCCTCATCGTCCCGTCAGGTGAGGGTCTTGGTCAGTATATTTCTCCTGACACTAGTTAACATTGTCTGATCAGTGTGTTTTGTCTGACAAGACGCTAGCCTCATCATCCCGTCAGGTGAGGGTCTTGGCCAGTATTTTTCTCCTGACACTAGTTAACATTGTCTGATCAGTGTGTTTTGTCTGACCAGACGCTAGCCTCATCATCCCGTCAGGTGAGGGTCTTGGCCAGTATATTTCTCCTGGCACTAGTTAACATTGTCTGATCAGTGTGTTTGGTCTGACCAGACGCTAGCCTCATCATCCCGTCAGGTGAGGGTCTTGGCCAGTATATTTCTCCTGACACTAGTTAACATTGTCTGACCAGTGTGTTTTGTCTGACCAGACGCTAGCCTCATCATCCCGTCAGGTGAGGGTCTTGACCAGTATATTTCTCCTGACCCTGGCTAACATTGTCTGACCAGTGTGTTTTGTCTGACCAGACGCTAGCCTCATCATCCCACTCATTCAGATACAACTAGAACAAAAAGTCCGGGTTTGATTTGAACGTCCCTCGTACCCTAGAATCTCTATTATACAGTGTTAGCCACCTCTGGCGACGTGTTATCATCACCTGCCCCATTATTCTTCAATTTGCATTGGTTGTCAAAACTGAAGAGCTCGATAGATCCAAATAATCAACAACAACAATATTTGCCTCATACAGAGCTGTCCCGGAAACAACTCAAACAGGGAGAATTTGAGAAGATCTGAAATATTGGTGAGGGATATTTATATGTTCATGTTAATATATAAATGATCGTAGCGCACTAGTTAGCGAGCTGGCTTCGCATCTGAGTGGCCTTGGGTTCATTTCCCAGTTCAGGCGGAAATGTTTTTTCAGACCGCATCTGCTAATGGTTCGACCCAGTCTTAAATGGGTACCGGTTCAGTCCGGGAAGTTAAAGCGGCGAGGGAGAGGAGATGACTACGGCCCTCATATAGCCGAGCCTTTGAAATGTGACATCGCTAACATGTCACACCCCTAAAGCAGTAATGATATAGGTTACTTTACTATATGTTACTGTTACTTGTCTGATTTAATACAATTGTGTATTTTCAAGTAGTTACTTTCAGAGTGATGATTTCTTCGGTTGATTGTTTTCTCTCTCTGCTATGGTTCGCTCTTGCATCTTTTAATTCCTCTAAGAAATTGTGTAATTATCCACTCCAGTACGATTTATAGTTCTTATTTGCCCATCTGGGAATCGTCTTAACTGCTGTTTGCAGAAAAGTAATATTAAAGCTTGCAACCAGGGGTTTCCCGCCTGCGGCATATTGTGTTGGTGCTCTCGAAAGCTCAAACTATAAAACTGTCACAGTCAGTTCGTTTGTAGTTTCAACGAGACAATGGTTCTGTGTATGAGGAACATAAGAAACATGGATGAAACTCAATGTGGGTTTAGGGCAAAAGAAGTACTCAAGATCTTATCTTTACACTCAGACAGCTAAGTGAAAAGGCTCTTGAATATGATAAAGAGTGTCATCTCTGCTTTTTGGATTTGGAGAAAGCATTTGATAAAGTTTCTTGGGACAAACTCTGGGAGTGCCTGACAAGGAATTACATCACAGGACCCATGATCTCTGCCATACAGAGTTTCTATAAAACATGCAGAAATTATGTGCGGACATCAAATCAAAAGTCAGGAGAGTTCAAGACCATTAGAGGAGTAAGGCAGGGGGACATTCTATCACCGTACCTTTTCATACTCCTCATGGATGAAGTCTTCAAAGCCTGCAAGGAACGGACAAAAAAAGTATGAAGTAGGGTACTGGAAGATGAGACCAAGTTACATATCGGAACTAGCATTTGCAGACGATGTGGCCCTTATCACGAAAACCGAAGCACATCTCCAGATCAATTTGCAGGTCTGGGAAGAACAGTTGAAGAAGAGAGGAATGCACATCAGCAACTCCAAAACAAAAAACCATGATGATCGCCAGAGATGAAAAGAGACATCAGATAACCCTGGGAACACGAGCACTGGAGCAGGTCAGCAACTTTAAATATCTAGGAGTGGTAATAGACAGCATGGGAGAAATCAAAGAGGAGTTAATTGCACGAAGGGCAGCAGCAAGTAGACTGTTCCATGCAAATAAACAGAGGTTTCCTCAGCAGAAGAGAAATAAGCAGGAAAACAAAGATGGATGTATACCGCTCGACCTGTGTGCCTGTCCTGACATATGGATGTTAGTCATGGGCAATGACTACAGCCCAAGAAAGGCAATTACAAACTTCAGAAATGAGGTACATAAGAAAGGCGGTTCAGGTGACGAAAAGGGACAAGATCCGTAACCAGACAATACGTTGAAGTCTTGAAGTTCAACCCCTGCAGATACTAGTGGAGCAGTACCAACTACAGTGGTTTGGCCATGTCTGTAGAATGGAAGAGGATCGTATACCAAAGCGGTCATGGGAGATCAAAAGTCAAGGACGCAGACCCCAAGGACGTCCCAAAGTACGTTGGGAAGACAACATACGACAGTCCCTAAGTGATAGAGGGATGGATTGGAAAGAGGCCAGGAAAAAGACGGCGGATAGAGCAGTGTGGCGTTCTCTTTGGCAAACCTCTACACCTCACGGTAGAAGAGGAGCGACTAAGTATTTGCCCATCTGGGAATCGTCTTAACTGCTGTTTGCAGAAAAGTATTATTGAAGCTTGCAACCAGTGGTTTCCCGCTGCGGCATAGTGTATTGGTGCTCTCGCAAAGCTCAAACGATAAAACTGTCACAGTCAGTTCGTTTGTAGTTTCAACGAGACAATGGTTCTGTGTTTGAGGAACATAAGAACTGATTGCTACATCTGTTGGCCTGTGGTCATTGCCTACTATTTGACAAATAGCGTTTCTACACATTTTTCCAAGGTGTAGATCGTGTGGCACCTTCTGTAGTAGAAACATGGTCCATCTTCCGCCATATTTATTAGATAGAGATTTGATCTATTTCCCAGCCCTACACTTTATCTCCTCTACTATCTAAATCTCTGGGTTGGAATTCAACATAAAAAGAACTAGTGTTCCCTAAAATGAAATAAAATCCATAAGACGCCATCCACACAAATAGAGAAATTCTGGAACAAGTGTCAAGCTATGTATGCCTTGGCAAATTCATTTCAGCGGATGGAAAATGCGAAAGGGAGATCATTAAAAGAATTGCAAATGGCCAAAAATACATTTCACAGCAAGAGAGGTACACTTCTGTCTAAGCAGATATCTCAGATCTTAGAGAGGTACACTTCTGTCTAAGCAGATATCTCAGATCTTAGAGAGGTACACTTCTGTCTAAGCAGATATCTCACATGCTAGAAATTAGAATCATTAAATGCTGTGTGCTGTCAGTTTTATAGTATGGAGTAGAAACCTGGACCCTGACAAAGAAAATGAAGAAGCCTATTGAGGCCTTTGAAATGTGGGTATTCAGAAGACTTGGACGAGTTTCTTGTAAAGATTGGACAACCAATAATGAGGTTCTGGAATAACTCCAGGTGGAAAACACACTTCTGATGAAAATAAAAAGTAGAAAAATAAAATAGTTGGCAGTCTGCTAAATGTTATTTTGGAAGGCAGAATAGAGGGCAAGAGAGTCAAAGGGCGACAGAGGTACAGATGGACAGACAACACCAGGATGTGGTCGGAACACAGTTTGACTGCGTGTACCAGACTGACACGAGACAGAGACATATAGAGATCCATCACCGTCAACCTCCGTTGCGGAGATGGCACTTAATCATGATGATCTATGTCTACCTACCTTTCTGAAAAACTAACAAATGATAGATCTTCCATTGCATTGTTATAAGTACAGATGTTTATTTCTCTAGAGTAGTGTTATTTCCTACTCGCACGCTTATTTTTTTTTTTTTTTGTTGCGTTCGCCTTATTTCTCTAATCCCCAAGGCGGTGTCCGTTGCACTGCGTTTTTATTTTGCGCCTGTCGGCCCAGTGCATCCGACTTCTGCGTGCATTTTATGTAAGGATCTGCTTCCTCCTGCATTTTCTAAGGGTTTGCTTCCCCGGGGTAACGATCGGTGCTGTGATGGGGATCGAACCCAGTACCTTCTGGTTGTGAGCCGTGTCACTTAACCCCTAGGCCACGCCGTCCCGCACGCTTATTTAAACTGTATTAGTGCTAGAGGCCACCTCGCTGATTACTGCTGAATTTTGCGACGATTTCATCACAGCTGCTTTATTCTTTCTGAATGAGTCTAAGGCCTAGTGTCCTCTAACCGAAGGGGGGAGGGGGTGGCTACTATTAGGTTGAGTCTCCCGAAGACTTGTCACATCAAATTGATCCTATGCAATCGTTGCATTGGTGGGCAATTTTTATTGAGCGCTCCCTCATCATTCTACTGTAGCATGTTTAGTGTTCTTGGTATTTGGACAATCGTTCTAAACCCTTCCTTCTCTACCTTGTTCTCCACGGAACAGAGCAGGATCAACATTCGGGGAACACGATCGAGACATCGAGCCTGCGTACTCGCCGCCTGGCAGGACTCCATAGAACAGGCGCAACTATATTAACTCATTATTAGGGACATTCTTATCGCACTGTTTTGTTAGGCGTGTGGACATTAAGTTGTCCATTTCTAGTATGTGACTGTGTCCAGTCTGCCTGCATGGCAACATATTTACGTCTACTCTTTGTCTTGCCCCCTCGTTTCGACCTGTCCGACTTGGCAGACCCTTCTAGAAGATATACTACTGTTGACGACATAGCACTTGTGGTCAAAAGGCGGACAATCTGGACTACCACGACAAGGTGGAGACGCGAGCGAGAAGGGATCAGAGGGTTCAACACTTGCTAGCATTAATTAACACTGTCTTCTGACGGCCACGCGCCGAGCACACTTAACGACCACACGCTGTGCTAGATAGTCTTCGTTAAAAGCTTAGCAATCCAGAGAGATACAAACAAATTGAACCTACTCCTCGAGGGCAGGAGGACTGAAATTATCTGATAAATTTATATCTTCAACAGTATACATAAATCGTTCACCACCGTTGTATCTTTCTTAGAAGTGGTGGGTTCAATTCCCAAGTGGTTAACAACATCGCCGTCAATGCTGTTAGGAGCAAGTACCGACGCGGTGTACCGTGATATATCGTCCCCGACGGCAGGCATCCCAAACAGTGCCCGTCATTTTTCGCTAGCTTTGTAGCTCCCGGGGGAGCAGCAGGTCCAAGTCTTAGATGGGTAATAACACGCCAGTCAGTGTTTGATATTCGTCATCGCAACATGCTGATTACACGGGAATAAACGATAGCACATGCGAAGGTAACGAGTCTAAGGGATGTGTGTGGCCCCAGCACAGATCAACAGTTTTTGTGCTAAACTGTTGGGTAGGAGGACCCAGTGTGCCACGGTTTTCTGGAGGCTGTACGTCATGTTTGTGTAGGACCCAGTGTGCCACGGTTTACTGGAGGTTGTACGTCACTGTTGTGTAGGACCCAGTGTGCCACGGTTTTCTGGAGGCTGTACGTCATGTTTGTGTAGGACCCAGTGTGCCACGGTTTACTGGAGTTTGTACGTCACTGTTGTATAGGACCCACGTGCCACGGTTTACTGGAGGCTGTACATCACTATTGACTGTGAAACTTGAAACAAGAATGATAAAACAATGTGGCCCATTATAACTATGAGCACCAGTGACAGGGAATCTTAAAACGGGCAAAGAAATCATATGTAATAGAATCATCAGGATGTCTTCGGCAGGTACATTAGGAAAAAGCTGCTCCTGAAGACGAATGTGTCGGACCGAAAGGTCCAAATATCGCAGTGAAATTGTAAGCTAGCGACACAACGTATTCTTTTCTCCGGACTACATCCTGCTACTTGCAAATACTTGTTCAGGACTAAGTAGCTGGAAATTGAGAACGAGCGCAGAAGAAGAAGAAGAGGAAAAAGCTGAAATTAGCAGACACGGACATACCATCTGTCTGACAGCCAAACTGTACCATATGAAAGAAACAACATCAGATTAATAATTAAAAGTTCTCCTTTCTCTCCCCTATCCTCATTGCACTTTTTCTTCGACCACCCATCCTCCTTTCCTCAACCCGCGTTTCTCCCTCCCCACCCCGCCACATTCTCTCATCAACCCACCCCTCCATCTTCCAACAGAAGAGTGCCTTATGCGTTTTATTTATTCTCTATTGAGTTGTTATGTGATGTTATCCTACATTGACGTCATAATTAAATAGAATGTTTGACCACAGTTAAATTCATATTTTAAACAGAAAATGAGAAGAAAAGAAAAACTATTTTCATAATATTTGAAACATGGATCTCTGGTAGCCTAGGCGAGATCACAACCTTTGACCACCACACGATGGAGAATATGTTTGTTAAAGACGCATCTCGTATTGGTTTATTTTGTCTATACAGACCGCCAAAACACATTTTGTTTTCCACAAAATTGACCTCTCTTTATTGATTGCAAAACATCAGCTTGGTTTACGGTCATGCAAACCCGGTGGCGCTTACAGCCGGAAAATAAATAAACCGCTTCTGTTTTTCGATCTAAACTATTGATTAATTGACGCCATATTAGAATGTGGTGTTTTGACCAGATTTATCAAAATGAGAAGGACAAATATTAGAGCTCATCTGGATTTTAACCCTAGACCCTGAGTTTTCTTTCAATAAGCGCGATTCTTACACTTATAACGTGATTCAATAAACCAATCAATTCACCCCAGGAAACTTTAGACAAGTACAAAAACAAGAATGAATGAGATGACATGAAAATAATAGGAAATAGTTGATTGAACCGACTTCACTTCATCTTGGCACCCATGTATGTGATGTGTCCCTGAAAGCGCCAACGACAAAGTAGAAATTCCAGTTCCAAAAACTGCTTCAAAATGTTCCCCTGGATTCATCAGGTGCACACGTTTACAGTTTGACAAAATGAAAGAAGCGGTCATACCATGAAAAAAATCCTGACATGTGTGGTCTGTCAAACTGAGCACAACCTTATTCTAACCTGACACGTTGGGATTGCAACCCGCGACTACCAAGCAGAATTACATCATCATCATGTAGTATGTCCTTTGTAGAACGTCTCTCTCATCACGGCCAGACGATATGAATCTCGGTCTGCAGTCAATATTCCCCCCTGCTCCATGTTCATGTTTAGGTTATCCTTGATATCTTGTATCCACCTTCGCCTTTTGGTCAACTCCTGCATCGCCTTCCAGTTGCCATGCCCTCCATGACCGTTCTTTCAAGTCCGTCATGACGTTTGACGTGACCGAAAAAAATTCAATTACCGAAACATAACATTGATTATGAGTCAGTTTTCTTCAATATTCAACTATTCTAGATTGGTTTTATTTGTCACTTTTTTTATTCAAGGAATTTTTAGGATTTGTCTGTAACATTTTGTTTCGAACGCTCCAATTTGCTTCCTTGCTACCTGTGTCACAGCCCATTTCTCACACCCGTACATTGCCACATGGAATATGCACGTTCTCAGTATCTTCAGTTTTATTTGCTTGTTAGTATTAGGCCATAAATTGAGCATGTTGTTCAGCTTCTGCATCGCCATGACCAAACTTTTTCTAATTTCTTTTAAACAGCTTCCGTCATCGCATAACGTAGAGCCAAAGTATTCAAAATGTGGGACATTTTCGATTTTCTCATTATTAATAGCAATCTGGGGTTGCAGTCATGTTTTGTCAGTGGACCAAGCACAATAGATCCATCATCAGTATCCTCTCGACAGGTACATCAGAAATATAATGTAATATAATAATCATTAGTATATTGCTTGCAGATATAACAGAAATAAGATGTAATAGAATTATCATTAGTATGACTTGGCTTCGTTCGTTCTCAATCTCCCCCTAACAAACCCTGACAGGGCTTAAGTAGCAGAGGTGTTCGTCGTATAGTCCACTTGTATTCTCGATTCTGCGTGGTACTTCATCAATTGTGATACGGTCTTTGTAGGTGATATTTAGGAGTTTTCTAAAACATCTCATCTCCATTGCCTGGATTCTTCACTGGAGGTCCACTGAAATGGTCCATGTTTCGAAGGCGTAAACGAATATTGAACGAACCAGTGAGATCATTAGTCTGATCTTTATGGAGATTGAGAATCGTTTATCTTTCCATAAATGGTTCCTTTGGTTTTGATCGCGCATCACTGACTGTTGAGCCCAGATATTTAAAGCTGTTCACTGTTTTGGGTATTTCACTCACCGTAATCTGAAGTTGGTACCGGTGACATCCAGACATAAACTGGCGCAAGTCAAAGCATATATGCGTATCACCACAGACACACGGCACCTTCTGCACAGTATCTCAGACATCAAGGGATCAAGAATCAAGAGAGGGTCGTCATGGATGGCACAGGCTGAGACAACAATCGGACACGTCACTCCAGCTGAGACGATAGCCAAAGCGGAAGAATTGATCCACATTGGTGATAGAATGATAGAGTACCAGAGAGTCATCATAACCTTAGGCAAGGAATTAAGAGAACGGAACAAGGAGAGAGCAGAGCACGAGATAAATCAGCTGATAACTGAGAACACCCAGAAGAGTGACGCTGTCATATACACCGACGGATCAGTCGTGCGCAGTGGGACATCAGGCTGGGGTTTCTCGGCTAGAGTGAGAGGAGAGGTCGTTGCTCAGCGCAGTAGGGTATACATGTCAACAACCTCCAGTATGAGAATGGAGACGGAAGCAGTGACCTCAGCACTGAAATGGATATCTGAGATTTCTTTAACAAAGGCAGTCCTCGTGACAGACGCGCAAGCAGTACTTCAGAAAGTACAGAAGGGATGGCTTAGGTACAAGTGGATAGCTGCTGTTGAGGCCTCAAACTTCCAGGCGCTGATCTGGATCTACTGACCTGCTCGTGCTGGGGATCAGGGCAATGAGAGAGCTGACATCTTGGCTTCACAAGCTCCCATCATGGGCACATTGGTGATGGACAGAAGTGACATTTTGAAATCAATCAATGACCACCTGCTGGTTGAGGACACCACAATAGATGAAGCAGCAATCCACAGACTGCAAAGATTCGACATTAAACGAGGTTCGAGCGGAGAGGACGGCGCAGGAGAGTGTACAACCAGCGAGCTACAGTGACCATCAGCAGCCATACCTTACGCCATTAAATGAAAGAGACTGAGCACCTATGGGTATGCCTGAAGTGCATTGACGTCGATTCTTAGAAACAGAAACATTATTCTGAAGATGATGCGTAGCACTGTATCACGGTGATGTTATATGACCTTGCTTTGAGTCGTATGCTGAAAAAATCGGCTAGATCTTGGCCGACAGCCGAACACACATCTAGCAGTGTTTTTATAAACACCTATCCTCACTCCATGTAAATGGTTGTCTTCTCTGCCACTGTAATATAATGTGCAACCTGTCTCTGTGGTACACTCTCCGAAGATGTTCCAGAGAGCCTCGAATATGCGGAGGACATTCCATTGGTATTTATCAATGTCCTGTGTCAGCTCTTTGATTTTCAAGCACGGATTAAGTGTTCCAACATTCCATGTTCTTCCTAACGTTGATGGTATCACCAGTTGCACACTTGTCACCTCCTCCCTAAGGGTGATGATATCACCAGTTGCACACTTGTCACGTCCTCCCTAAGGGTGATGGTATCATCAGTAGCACACTTGTCACCTCCTCTCTAAGGGTGATGGTATTACCAGTTACACACTTGTCATGTCCTCCCTGACGTTGATGGTATCACCAGTTGCACACTCGTCACGTCCTCCCTAAAGTTGATAGTATCACCAGTTGCACACTTGTCACGTCCTCCCTAAAGTTGATGGCATCACCAATTGCACACTTGTCACCTCCTCCCTAACGTTGATAGTATCACCAGTTGCACACTTGTCACGTCCTCCCTAAGGTTTATTGTATCACCAGTTGCACACTTGTCACGTCCTCCCTAAGGTTTATTGTATCACCAGTTGCACACTTGTCACGTCCTCCCTAAGGTTTATGGTATCACCAGTTGTACACTTGTCACGTCCTGCCTAAGGTTGATGGTATCACCAGTTGCACACTTGTCACGTCCTCCCTAAGGTTGATGGTATCACCAGTTGCACACGTGTCACGTCCTCCCTATAGTTGATGGTATCACCAGTTGCACACTTTTCACGTCCTCCCTAAGGTTGATGGTATCACCAGCTGCACACTTGTCACGTCCTCCCTAAGGTTGATGGTATCACCAGTTGCCACCTTCTCCCTGGCGTGGGACGGCAGACACGGTCCTTATTAACCCGGCCTTCGACCGAGCCGACATAGCAGATTCTGGTTGTGTCATCATGGATGTGTCTTGGACCGCTGTCGCTTGGCGATGCTGATCTCCTCTCAAAGCCGTGGGCCTAATAGTAGAGCCAATCCCTCCAGGCAAGCGAGAGCCTCGTTAGTTTATTACCTTAAGGTCACAGTTGCCTGGTTTGCATCACTTGGAGGTGAGGTTGACTCGTATACCTACGTTATCGGCAGGCTACTAATTTCCCTTGTCAACCGTCCGAAGAGCGCCTATCTGACCCCGACACCACTGGATTGTGCCGAGCACAGACACACCATCACCAGTTGCCGGGTCATCATTTCGAACACAGGAAAGTTTGGTTTTTGAGTCGTGCCACTAACCTCGAGTCTACTATCGAATGTCCGCCTTCAGCCAACTATCATCCACCTCTATATTGGTGTTAATTGAAGATTTAGAGGTCAAGTGTGAGACTGTCCGTCATATGTACCACTATATTTGGCTTTCAACTGATCCACGAAAGCAGTAACATAGTTCAACTTATTCAATATTTTCTTACAAAGAAAACCACTAACCTAGCTTCTTTTTTTTCTGTTTCCTCATTAGCCATTTTAATTTCAAGTTGTACCAGTTTTCCCAGTGAAGCATATTCCTGTCATACATACTGAACATTTAGTAAACCGTGTTAAAAAACATTTCCTTGTATCGCTATTAACAAATCTAACTATTTTGCTAGAGGTGGAACGTCACTAGAAGAGGGTAATGACAGTACTAAGACTACCAGTACGTTACATTTACTCTCATTTTGACGAAAGTACTTATAGCATCAGAATAGAGTCTGTTCATTGATATTGTATGTTCTGTTCAAACGTGCAGCAACATGAAGCCGGTTCAAAGGATGTAGCCTGTTTGATAATACCGGGCTATGCGAACTCAATGAGATCTAATGCAGACACAACGTAGACTATGATCAGCGTAGATTGCAAAAACCGGTCAATGCAGCCGAGGCAAGGGCTAGCGTATTCATTGGTAGGAAAGAACTTTAACAGTCGAGATGTCTTGTTTCAGCCAAAATGACTGAAGATGACACCACCTTGAGAAATAGATCAGAAACAAATGAAAAATGTAAAAACATATTACTCTGACCTCTTCGCATCAAATGACGTTGTTGATATTCTCCGTCTATGGGGTTCGTCCTTCTTCTTTGTGTTCAGGATATTTTAGTCATGCTATATCTGCAGGCTAGTCTCCATGATGAAGTCTGTAGTCTTCACCAGGTCGGAGCATAGCTTTTGTATCAGCTCCGCACCCTCTAGCCAGGTCTGGCATCTCATTTCCCCATAGATTGGGCATTCCTGTAGAATATGCTCAGGGTTCTGGTCTCCTGTTCCACATAGGCACTCATCGGTGTGCGAGATCTTCAGTCGGTATAGATGTTCTAGTAGTCTGCAGTGTCCAGTTCTCAGACGAAATTAGGTATTTTGTTGATTTCTTTTGAGTTGGTGAATTGGGTCTGGTGTACTGCTTATGTTTCCGTCTTCTCCCCATTGGTGTAAATACTGATTTATGTTGGGTTCGTCATCAAAGCGGCGTTGTTATGGTGGGTCGAAGTTTACAGGAAGACTGCGATATATGCGCCTTCTGGCACGACGCATCCGATTTCCGCAGATTTGTTTTGGGTACCTGGTTTGCCTTCCCAGTACAATCCCTATCCATTAAACAGACTACACTTGTATAGTCTGTTTCTAGGACCGCCACTTGGATATGGATTAGGGTTGGGGTCAGCTGTGCTTTGTCAACATGGTGCAAGCAGCCAGTTTTGAATGGATGGCTACTGTTAGCACTTTCACTGCTCTATCCTCGGCCCCAAAGGCATTGGGTAAAGAGAAAACATGCATCACGGAGCATATGTCGACACCAATAATCGAAACGGATGATATTGCCTGAAATCAAGCATTTTAAAATAAGAAAGACACCAGGATTAGATGGAATAATATACACAATAATATAAAAGCGGCCTATTTCATGCGACGATAACCAAATTAGTCAGACATGTTGCGTTGCACCTCACTGGTGAGTCCAGTGTTGGCTGTATAGTTCAATTCTGGTCCAGAAACCCTTCCATATAATTTAAGATAGAGCTGGACATGTGAGTTCAGTTGTATTGTCTTCGCACAGTACGTGTCCTGCGCGCCTCGGAGATCAAGCGATCGTCAGCCTCTGCTGGCAAGATATTGACAAGAGTTCATATAAACCGACCCATCGAACACCTAGTATATGGTCTTCTTCCAGAGAGGCAATGCGGCTTCCGATCGGGTCACGGAAACATGTATATTATATTTGTGGCTCGGCATCTTCAGGAGAAATGTTGAGAGTAGCAGCGTGGAATATACATTGTTTTCATTGACCTAACAAAGGCTTTTGACACGATCAACAGAAATGGACTTTTGAAGATCATGGGGGAAATTCGGCTGTCCAGTCAGTTTTACAAAGATCGTCAAACAATCCCACGGGGGTATGAATGCTCATGTGCTAAGTGATTGGAAAAATTAAAATGCCTTTCCTGTGTCAAACAAGGCTGTATACTAGCACCAACACTTTTGAGCATAATGTTTGTTGTCATGCTCAATGATATCTCTTATGGTTGTATTAATAGGGGATCGGAAATGGAATACCGGACAGACGGGAAACTTTCCATTCACATGCGACTGCAGACTCACACCAAGGTAAAGGATACAACCATCTCTAATTTATTTTTTGCTGAGGACTGTGCCCTCACTGCCAGCACTGAAAGAGACATGCAGACATACGTGGGCAAGTTCTCTACAGTCTGTGACATGTTCGGTTTTACCTTTAATTTTTTTCTAAACCTGAAGTCATGTTCAGCCTGTCCCGAGTGACTAGATGGAATAACTATACCCATGATGACAAATATCGCACGCCAGTATTAATTAAACTATTCAAAAACTGATTTGGAAAATACCAATACGATTCTGAGCCACAAGAAAAGGGGACACGTAAATATTGTCTAACTGTGGTTCAATCTGTTTGCTATCAATCGCACATACGCTTTTCACAAGAGTGATTTGATTAGATTAGAGACACAAATCACACTCGAGAGCAGGCAGGTCTCAAGAAAAAACCACTCAAATATGGACCACCACGGCGTAACCAACCAGTTAATGGAGAGGGCATAGATCAATTAAAGCAGTTGGTTAATGCCGTAAGAAACCAAGGTGTTTAAGAAACGTATGTGAAACTAAAAGAACAGATATATGATGAATTCTCAATCGAGTTGATCCTATTTTACTTCCCGCTCAATTTACTAATAGAGAATGTCATTCGGCAGGGAGACAAAATCTCTGTACATTATTCACAGAGGAAGTCTTTACAAAACTCAATTGGGAAGATTGCGACATTAATCTAAACGGAGTAAAGCTTATTTATCTATGATTTACTGATGGTGTAGTCATAATCAGACAGAACGCCAGAAAGGCTGATACATTTCTTAGTGAGCTCCATGGCATTGTAGAACAAGTGATTGACAAGAGACGGACGCGAAAAGTTCGTTTTGGTGACACTTTACCATTAATCATCCACTCGGTCGCACGCCAAAGAAATGCAGAGGTTGCTTGAGTAAAGTCCTTGGTGCAAGGTAGTACTCAAAAGCAGTAGACCGAACTGAATTTTCTCAACAGACGTTAGACACATTATGAAGGATTGAATACCAGGATTTTAGGTGTTTGAAAGAACTGATATAAGTACTATTAATATTTATATATGTATAATAATATATTTGTATTTATATATACGTGTATGTTTATGTATGTATGTATTAATGTAATGTATACTTGCATATAAACAAAATATAACATATACATATGGTATGTGCTATCCAACTAAGTAGGAATAGTTCTGTATTTATTCATACCTCTATTGTATATAGTCATCCTTTCTTCTGTGGTCTGTAAGCTAATATTGTTGTTCTTTGTTGTCTCAGTCATTTCGGTCGTAACGTGACCTTCGTTCCCGTGCTTGACTTATATCAGTATATGATCTTATTTGAATGTTTAAACACTTCTTTACTTCGGCCATCGTCCCTAGTTATCTCATGTCTAACGCTTCCCTGAATTGTTTTTCTGGGTTTTGTTATTTCGAATCCATGTCAGAACTGGTATTATGGTGGTGTCACCTTTGTTTTCTTGCTTTATTCTTTTTTTGCGGAGGAATCCTTTATTTATAGCACGAAAAAAGTTGATCTAATTCATTTTCTTGCGTAGCCAACGCTTCTTTAATCCTTACGTTTTGGTTTTTATCACAGCTCCAATATATTTGAACTTTGTGACTTGTTCAGATGTTGTTCTTCGAGAGTAATGTCATGTCTCTTGTCTTGAGACCACCATGGTTAATGATTTTGAACAGTTATCGGCCACATCCCTCTCTTTCCTAGCTGCTATTTCCAGATTTGAAGGTTGGTCTGGAGGTGTGCCTCTGATTTGGTATTCAGGTCAACATTATTTGCAGACATCTAAGCCATACTAGAACCTTATCAGTCATTTACCTGAGTTATCAGTCATTTACCTGAGTTATCAGTCATTTACCTGATTGTGAAGATAAGGCGTTGAGTTCTACAATTGACTCTGAAACTGTTTCTCGCTGCATCATATGTGACTTAACCAGATACCAGGTTTTGCTCCGGAATCCTATACAAGGTTTAACTGGGGACACTCACGGGAATATTCCTCCTATGCTTTTCGCACTGTTTGTTGTCATATTTAAACAACATTGAAAATGGATGGCTGGCTCACAGCCATGTTGCCCAGGCTGCAAGGAAAACGTTCAGGAGTAATACTTAACATACAGTTCACATGTACTTCACAATTGCCGGTGTTATACTATCACTTCCAGAATTTAGGTCATCCATGCTCAGCTGCAGCATCGTCACTGTACCCATTTCGCCTAGAATGATCTTTTACAACTCTGTCATTGATATCTTCATTGAAGCTAATTTCGTCGCGACAATCGTCCACTGTATGCTCAAGCAGTTTAAAGAACTCGTCTTTGTCATCTGCTTTGTTCATCTGATTCGGAGAATCATCAATGACAGTGTTGACTAGCTTGCCTTCTTCGTGAAGGTCATGATCACCATAGTGATTTCGAAGACAAATGTCAACCCCTTCATGTTGACCCTTAGACTCATAGACACAATATAGCCTATGCCTCTTACCGCTCTGTCCGCAGTGGGATCTCCGCTGCAGATAAACAGATATGTCCTTCTGTCCTTTTTTCTTAGTTTATGTGAGAGCTACTATTTCTAATTTGAATTTCTTCAATTCATCCATGAGTTGGTTCTTCTTTCTTGTTTAGACTTTTAATATTGCATTTTTCAAAAATCAAGTCGTTGTCTGTTACAGTACATCATCGTTAAGACTGGTTAGATTATCCTCCTTTGTTGACTTGTAATCTGGTGGTTACACCAGGTCGATTGGCCTGTTGTGTCTTTGTATAATGAAGGGCTGACACCAGCTGTCGCACCTAGGAGGAAGTTTCGCTCCTCCCCCAAAATTGGTATATATATATATATATATATATATATATATATATATATACACACACAAATAAGAAAATGTCTTTATTTTGTTTTTCTAACCTTATAACGTTCTGCTCCGTAATCTATATACTGGGAACAAACTGCTACAGTAAAATGAGGAAAGTTATGCTCTCCAAGAATAGATATAAAAAGAGGAGTGAGACAGGGATGTGTTTTATCGCCTTGTCTTGTTAATATATACACAGAACAAATATTCAAACAGATACAGGGGATGCCAGGTCTTGTTATTGGAGAAGTAGCAATGAGAAATCTAAGATATGCGGATGATACAGTTTTGATGGCAAAAAGTTAGCTAGAATTACAGGAGCTTGTGACAACAATATACACAATAAGTCAGGAGTTTGGATTAGACATAAACATAACGAAAACACAGACTATGATAATTGAGAAAAGTAACACGAAACCATGAATGCAGATAATAATAAAAGATCAACAACTTGAACCGGTACAGAGTTTCTCCTTTTTAGGTCATAAAATAACGGAAGAAGGCAGCTCTGAAAAAGAAATCAGAAAGAGAATAGGTATGACCAAGATGGCATTCGACAACATCCGACACATACTGACATCCAAACAGAAAATCAAAATTTGAAAATGAGAATGGTCAGGTGTTATGTATGCTCGTCACTACTTTATAGTGCATAAACATCTACAACGAATAACAAGTTGGAAAAGAGTATTGAAGCCTTCAAAATGTGGGTATATAGAAGATTGGGTCGCATTTCTTGGAAAGAGAAAAAAACAACTAATTTGGAGGTATTGGTAAAGTTGGAGGTGAAAAGAGAATTAAGGACCAATATCGGGGTTAGACAGTTACGTTATTGTATCCATATAACAGGATACACCTCCTTGTTGCAGAGCATACTGGAGGGTAGAGAGGAAGGCAGTCGTTCAAAATGCAGACAACGGTTTAAGTAGGTCGATAACATCAAGAGATAGACTGGAAAAAGCCTCTAAGATACACTCGAGAACCATTGCAGCCGACTTTCGATGCGGAGATGGCACTTGAACTGAACTGAACTTTCACCCTGACTTTTGTTATTAAACTTTGAGTGCTACTATTATTCGTTCAACTACCATTGACTGGTAGATATAATAAAACTTCCTGCAAGGCAGCAGGTGGCTGGAAGTTAAATCTTTTCCGTGTTCTAAATGAGTTAAACATATGGCTTACGGCTGGACAGGACAACATTCTGGAGGCTAGGTCTTCGTGACTCCTAGAAATGTTGCCGTGTCGCTTGACATGCTTGGACCAGTGTCGCATTTACTCGCACAATTTCCCCAATCGCGGTACATCCTTTTCATCCAGTACTGTTCCTGGCTCAAAAGTTGTTTATATGGCTCCTACATTGTTTACCTGGCTTCCACACTGTTTACCTGGCTCCTTCATTGTTTATCTACCTTCTATATTGTTTACCTGACTCCTTCATTCTTTACCTAGCTCCAACATTTTTTACCTGGCTCCTTCATTGTTTATCTACCTTCTATATTGTTTACCTGACTCCTTCATTGTTTACCTAGCTCCAACATTTTTTACCTGGCTCCGTCATTGTTTACCTGGCTTCTAGATACTAAAAAACATGTATTATCTCCAATATATAGACATCATCTTTAAATGATGTTGACCAGGATGATATTATCCCTTTAGTTGTGAGCTGGTAACTCTTGACAGCCTAATGTCTTCGTGGTAAAAACACACGTCTTCCTTAGTTGAAGTTCGTGTAAAGAATGTTGTCTTAGAGGCGACATGATATCGAAGTGGAAGGTATGGATGCATCTTTCGAGTTCATCTTAAGGGTTCAGTCCAGCGTGTTGTTGTCCAGGATTGCCACTTCCTTTCAAGGACGTAGCAGACCCATCTGAGTCGATCATCGGATCATTTTTCCGCCAGTCATGCTATCCATTTGCAATGACGTCAATTCTGGCGTTCCCCGTCACCTGGGAGATCGCTAAAAAAGGGTAGAAGTGCTGTGTCCAATGTCATGTCTGTTCGTCATCCATGGGAGGGGCGGATAGAGGATAAACATCAAAGAACGACACAATAACCCATTTAACACATGCAGTAACTGTGGATTGGTGCAGCTCAGAACATATGCCCCTCGGCAGAGCGTCCTACAGCTATACCTAAAGGGCTCCACCTGCTCCTCAGCTCTATCGTCTGGCACGTCACCAAGACCTGTCCAGCTTGGGTGAATCTGTCGGGAGTAATACTCCCGCCAGTATAGCAAAGCTCCCCAGCCTCGACAAAGTAGGCTTAAATGGGGAGTTATCTTTTAACATCAATGCGATTGTGTTAGGGTGTCACGTCGCCTTTTTTTTCTTGTTAGTAAAAACAGTCCTCAGGAAATTAAGCCAGGTGGTATTGCATGTCGCACTCATTGGGAACATTGACACGGAGTTATGTGTACTTCCTCAATTCTAGTCCAAGGTATCACAACAATATGTTTAATGTTGATCACTTTTCTCAAAGTCATTAGACCAGATGACGTAGTCTGTTTATGAAAATTGTTGTTTTTTTTTTTATGCGTTCTCCTGATTTCTCTTTTCCTCAATGCGGTGTGTGTTGCACAATATTTTTGTTTTGCGCCTGTTGGTCTAGTGCATCCGACTTCGGCATTCATTTTATGTAAGGGTCTGCTTCCTCCTGCATTTTCTAAGGGTTTGTTTCCCATAAGTAACTGCCGATGCTATGATGGGGAGCAAACCCAGCACATTCGGGTCGTGAACTGTGTCACTTAACCACTTGCCCACGCCATCCCCTTGACAATTGGTTTATATTTGATCATTTGGTCATATCTTCTACTAACCACTTTACGGGAAGGCTGCACAAATCATTTGGAGTTGCAGTTTCATATAATTTGCTTTACATGATCAGGATGCCAGTTCCATACACTACCCTCTTTAATCGTATTTTGTCGCCTTCGTCACCGACAAGCTCTCATAAACTCTCACTGCACCTCAAAATAGACAATCGCACTGGACAAGCTGCTGCGACCTTTTCCCGTCTCACGGCGAGCCTCTTGGAAAACGTCAAACTTATAACTAGCAGCAGGACGATGGTCTACAATGCCTGTGTCGTCAATTGGCTCATATATGGTAGCAAAACTTGGGTAATCTATGCCAAACAAGAGCAAAGGCTCAACACCAACAGTGCCTGAGATACATACTTGGCGTTTAATGGAGAGACAGGGTGACAAACGCAGAGGTGCATTCTTGTATCGGTTCCCCAAAATTGTACATTCTCCTTAAGCAGCAATGATTGGGATGTTTGGTCATGTTGGTCACATGGAAGATTGTAGCATCCTCAAAGATATCTCTATGGATAACTGGAGTGTGGTAAATGAACAGTTGTCCGACAACAGCTGAGGTTCAAAGACGTGTGCAACCGGGAAATGACGACACTGGTAAGACATAGCTGCAAATGATCCAAATGGAGATGCAGCTTGAAGAGCCACCCCAGCTGGGCGAAAATAAGCTCAAGTAACGCAGAGGTGATGTGAATAGACAAAGCCACAAGGAAAAAGAAAACAAAACAATTTTAAGGTCATATCATTCTACAGGCAGACATGACTGGCCTGACTTACTTACCAGATGCTTCTTCTTCTTCTTCTTCTTCTTCCTCTTCTTCTTCTTCTTCTTCTTCTACTACTACTTCTTCTTCTTCTTCTTCTTCTTTGCTTTCGGTTTCGTATGCTCGTTTTATGCCACCAGATAGGCTGCCTGCATGAAGTGACACGTCAGTCGCATGGCCTCAATGGTTCCCCACAGTTTGTCTTGTATTTTTCTCTCCTCGGGCCAGGTTTTCTCACGGGAGTCTTAGTGCAGTGGACATGTTTGCAGGATGTGTTCTGGAATCTGGGGTCCTCTTTGACATGTGCATTGTGCAGTCTGTGTTGCTTTCATTTTATTACCACATACTAAACTAGAGTTGGGATTTTTTAAACCACGGTAACACTCCGGTGTGTATTTATCGTAGGTTGTATTAATTCAAATTATTGAACAATTATCGCACGAGAATTGCAACATAGTGGTCACATACTTGGCTTCACAATCTTACTTGTATAAGGTCAGAGGAAAGAGGGAGAACTGAACTAAGGTGACTGTAGACAGATGCGACGTATCATTGTGCCTGGAATGGAGCAGTGAAGAAAGACAATACACAAGAATCAATTAAGATTAAGCAGTTGACGCAGCGAACAAGTACACAATAGATCATTGTCTAGCGAATCGAGGAAATAACGAGAAACGATTAGGAAAAAGAATAGATTCTGAAAATGAAACGACGTTTCAGTTTTGTCTCCGGACCTTTTACAGGAATGAACAAATACACTAACTCACCCTACTATGGATGTCGCAACGGGCGACAAATTGAGCCTGGGCATGGGGCTGCCAGCCTCAACAACTGGAACAGAATGCCAGATCAGCACGTACATACACTCAGACGCAGGATTCCTGAAAGTTGATTTTTAAATTTATTTTTAAAGGCACATATAGGTAAGGGCTCAGTGGTTGTACCAGAGAACAACAAAACAATTCAAGCGATATGGTCACAAGAAATTAAAACGAATGAAAAGAGTTAACAAATCATATTTAATAACAAGACATGATGTAAAATGAGGGGTTTAAGTTAGCAAGTATTTTAGTCATTGTCGCTTAGGCTTTGGGGTCGCAACGTAGCTATCGTTTTGTTGATGGTCTGGTGCGGTCATTGAACCATTGCTTAAATTATTTTGACATTTTGACATTGAATACCACTGCAACTTATATATATTTATTTCTATACAGAATTCCTGCAAGAACACAAGCTGTACGACGGCCTCATTCTCCCACTGGAGTATTGAAGGACGCAGTGAATGTGGTCATAGTGAATGTCATGATATGTGGATGTCATCATAGTGGATGTTATCATAGTGAATGCCATCATAGTGAATGTCGGCAAAGTGAATGTCATCATAGTGAATGTCACCATAGTGAATTTCATCATAGTGAATGTTGGCAAAGTGAATGTCATCATAGTGAATGGCACCATAGTGAATGTCATCAGAGATAATGTCGGCAAAGTGAATGTCGTCATAGTGAATGTCATCAAAGTGAATGTCGGCAAAGTGAATGTCGTCATAGTGAATTTCATCATAGTGAATGTCGGCAAAGTGAATGTCGTCATAGTGAATCTCATCAGATAGAGTGAAGTCATAGTGAATGTCATTAGATTGAATGTCGTCATCGTGAATGTTATCAGAGAGAATGAAGTCATAGTGACTGTCATCAGTTTGAATATCGTCATAGTGAATGTCATCAGATTGAATGTCGTCATAGTGAATGTCATCATATTGATTGTCCTCATCGTGAATATCATCATAGTGAATGTCATCATTGTGAATGTCCTCATAGTGAATGTTGTCATGGTGAATGTCCTCATAGTGAATATCATTATAGTGAATGTCGTCATAGTGAATGTTCTCATAGTGAATATCATCATAGTGAATGTCATCATAGTGAATGTCCTCATAGTGAATATCATCATAGTGAATGTGATCATAGTGAATGTCCTCATAGTGAATATCATCATAGTGAATGTCATTATAGTGAATGTCATCAGAGAGAATGAAGTCATAGTGACTGTCATCAGTTTGAATATCGTCATAGTGAATGTCATCAGATTGATTGTCGTCATATTGAATGTGATCATAGTGAATTTCATCATAATTAATATCATCATAATGAATGTCATACAGTAAATGTCATCAAAATGAATAAACTGATACATGGGTATCATCATAGTAAGTGTCATAATAATGAATGTCGTCATAGTGAATATCGTCATAGTGAATGTAGTCATGGTGAATGTCACCATAGTGAATGTAATGATAAGTGAAAGTCATCATAGTGAATGTCGTCAAAGTAAATTTAACAATAAGTTAATGTCGTTATAGTGAAAATCATCATAGTGAATGTCCTCATAGTGAATGTCATCATAGTGAATATCCTCACAGTGAATATCATCATCACGACAGTAATGGTGAAATACAAGAATTCTTCTAATGTTAGAAACGAGGATCAAAGTAGAAAAAAATGATTGAAGTAATGACGATCAAAGCGAAGACGATTAACCAAGACATGGAGAGAGATTGAAGCAACGAAAATCGAATATACGAAGACTGCACTAATACATATCGATGTATTGAATCAATTTAGAATGGAAATATGTGTTTAGCGGGTGCAATAAAGCATGATAAGAGATTAAGCCGGTACGGCCATTGAGAATCTTTTAAACGACTCTGCCCTTAAGATCGGCTATTCATTTCATTAAATTTGTCAAGAGTTATTTACCTAAGCTCAAATAGCTGTCTTGACCTAGGAAAAGAAAAACTTCAGAGGTCCCCAAGGTCCTCAAAACACAGAACGATCAAACCACACACGCAAACGGAATATTTTTTTAGTCAATGCCTTTACTCGACGAGCAGTGGGGAGATATGTAAGGATCAAATATGACATAAGCTGATGTAAGCAGCTATCAATAACTGCGTAATGCTTTGAGAGTCCGATCTGAACCCAGACGATACTGATATCACCATATGTTAGTTCAAGACGTTATGTGCAGACGTGACATGATAGATGTTCGCACCTGCGTGTCAAGATGTAATATGGGTGCAAAAATCTGACATATTTGCGTCGCTGTTTCGCATTCAATGCTGTGTAGCTTCATGTGACTGCCAGGTCAACCTGAGACGATTCGTCTTCTCAGTCTACTTTTTCTTCTTGCTATTTTGTTTACATTTCATCAGTCTTGTTTTGCTTTTATTCTTTTCTAACTCATTCTTTCAAACTTATTTTTTTTAAAGAAAATATAAACTATTACTTCCTATTTTATATCACTACATAATACTCGAAATAACATCATGCGAACTTTGCAAATGTTTTTTGGAGGGGAAATCGTATATTAAATTACTTGATTATTGAGCAATTTAGTATTATTAAAATTTGTTCACATTACTGTTCTTAGTGTAATGTTACCACTTATTATAATATAGCAGTGTCATCATGTTATCTAATAGATCCTAAGATCAGCAATTTCAGAGCAGAGGCAGAGGCACTGAGGACTGCAGTAGAAGAAATGGTGACAGGCAAAAGAAATGAAGGCCTTATAGTCATGTTTACAGATGCCCTGGCCGTAGTCAGAGCACTAAAAACCATGAAAAATACGGAACTTAATGATTTAAGAGCAGTACTCTGTCAACTATGCCAGCAGTCCGCACCAAAAAGAGTAGTGGTACAGTGGGTTCCATCCCACTGTAACATCCAAGGCAACGAGGAGGCAGACAGACTGGCAAAAGAAGGTGCAAGACTACCACAACCAGATCCTAGTGTGACCTACGAAGAGTCAAAAAGGCTGATTAGAGCTAGATACATGATCAAATTGGAAACAGAACATATTGGCTACACAAAAAACGATGCCTATTACCAGTTGAACAGAAGAGAGCAGGTCGTGGTCTTCAGACTTCGCACAGGCCACAATAGACTGAGGTACCACCTATTCAATAAATCGAAGATAGGTGGCACTGACGAATGCTCGTGTGGTACTGGGAAAATGACCGCTGAACATTTGCTGCAAAACTGCCTGACATGCGAGGATCAGAGAAAGCAGATGTGGCCATCACCAGTGGCAACATTAGACAAGCTCTATGGCAGTGTCGACAGCCTCAGGATGACCGCTGCTTTTTTCGAAAAAAAAAAGGTTGACGTCTGACAGCGTACGAAGAAGAAGAAGATGAAGATCCTAAGATCGAACATCATGAAATTTCTACCACTTCATTCCTATCGACAGACGCTGTTTTGGGAACTATCTTTACATTTTATATTTTAAATTTTTTTTCCTCATCATGTTCTCTTTCTTCCTCATCATTTCCTTCTTTTCTTGTAATGAATGAACTCTTTAAAAATAAAGTCGACAAGCGTTAATAACGTTTTGTCGGTGTTGAGAGAATACAAAGAATAAAACAATGTAGTCATGACAAGCACATTGTAAGAAGGAACAAGGCATGGGTCTGACAACCTTAGCATGTAGAAACTTTAAGCCACAGAAACCTCATCATATATGGACAAGTCAATTAACATACCTTAACTTAACCTCTGTATACTGGTTTATAAGACTCTGCAGAGTCTGTATTCAACCAGTATTTTATAAGGGGGTTTAATAGACTCAACACTAACGCTAAGTAGACCCGCAGACAGTTAGGCGCCATCTATAGCTGCTCTTAACAAACCACTTGGGAGAAGGTACAAATAACTTTTGGGTAGATATTTAGCATTAATTTTAAATTTTTGCCCGGCTGTTAAGCCTGCACTTTTCCATTTCCAACTACAAAGGGATTTTTAACGTGCTCGACACTGAACACGGAAGTCCGATATCACTACTCAGAGATTAGTGGAATTTTTACCAGAAGATCCACGTGAAAAAAAATCTTACTCTACACCATTATTCGAATCAGTGACCTCCGGCAACCGGGGCGGACACCCTACCTCGAGACTACTGAGACCAATTAAACCATCCATACAGCAAAAAAGCAAAGACAGTTAATGACGGGTGGTGATGAAAGTAAAAATATTCCGCATCTTGTAGGCAAATCTCCAGATTTAGGATCTAAAACGGTCTCTTCTTTCGTAGTTTAAACTTAACTTTGACCATTGCTAGATTGTTGTCTGAAGTCACACCTTCTCCTATGCTGATCGGAGTGTAACATAACGATTGTCCAAATATCAGATTTGTGTTGATGTGATTAAATCTGGTTTTGCGTTATGTGATCTGGGGATATCCATGTTGTTTAAGAATTTTCTTGCACGGAAACATGCTTTCTCAAATGGCAGATTGATAAATCTGCAAATGTCTCACCATTATAATTCGTTACTCCAAGTCTATCTTTGTCTTAATCTCTTCTTAGCTTTTAAAGTCCTCCATCGTTTTTATTATATCTCCTGATTTGTTAGTCATCAAATATGCTTTGCAGTTTGTTAAAACAATTTTCTTCTACTAATTATTCTTGTTAGATAGTGGCAGTAACATATTGTGATATTTCGTTTTTACCTTTTTATTTGGGGTCCTACAGGATGACACAAACAATTTTGATTCAGCTGCGTGCCACCCAGGATGACCATGTTGTGGTTCTGAAGCTAACCTAAGTGTCATCCATTCGGTGTGGGGTGCATTCTCTTTGTCGTCAACTGAATATATCATTATTTTACTCCTGTTAGATGTAGGGGGAGGGGGGAGCTCAGTGGTCTAGAGGCAAAGTGTCCGTCTCGAGTGCTAGAGTTCGCGAAGTAGATTCACAGTTGAGACCGTGATTTTTTTCACGTGGAATTTCTCATTAAAATTGCCCTGATCTCTGGGTTGTGAGATCGGACCCCTGATCTCTGGGTTGTGAGATCAGACCCCTGATCTCTGGGTTGTGAGATCGGACCCTTGATCTCTGGGTTGTGAGATCGGACCCCTGATCTCTGGGTTGTGAAATCGGATCCCTGATCTCTAAGTTGTGAGATCGGACCCCTGATCTCTGGGTTATGAGATCGGACTCCCGTGTCGTGTCGAGCTTGCTCAAAATACCCTGGCAGTTAGAAATCAAAAGTGTAGGCGTAACGTCCGCTGCCCTGACAAAAATGCTAGTTAAAAATGTACCCAAATTATTTGTATCTTCTCCCAGGCCTAGTAAGCCGCAGAAAGTTGTCAAGTGCCTTCTACATATTACCGAAACATTCAGCTACCTGACCGAATACCAGGATTCCAAGAATTCCAAGTCAGATGTATTGTATCTACTTCTATCCATCTTCATTCACTGGAGTCCAAGGATGGGAATATTGCATTTTTTGTCTTCTGCATGGCAGTTTGTTTTCCTTGTCTCCTACATTGTTCTCATTTTCCAGGTGACGTGTCTGGACGTATTATTTGTTGTCAGAAAGGAGGTAGGAGAACCAGTTTCTTCCCGCTTTGGTTAGTAGGCATCATAGATACTGCTGAAATGTCTATTTCCCTCAAGTACGGCTCGTTAAATATGATGATTAATGTTTTTGTAGCAAGAAGGTTTTCATGGGGTGAGGTATTGGATCAGGCATGAAGGAGTTTTCTGCGTAGAATAGAGGGATTGAAAATATATGGGGACGATTTTCCAGCACAGCAGAACACGACTAATAGCTGTCTGCTTGCATAGGGGCAGGGGACTAGAGCTGACCATGAACCAATACCGCCTCAAAGTGCCGGCCCTGGAAACTGGCTGCATTAGTGTACTCTGCCTAAGAAGGCAAAGCGGTACCCAAAATAGGCAGCTGAAACCGGATGTCTCTAGCTGAAAAGTGCAGATATCACAGCCTCGTTGTAAACTACAACACGTCACAACGTCCTTTTCAGGTCGAACTCTGATGAAGAAAGAAGAAGAGAAAAATAAAAATAAGACGACGACGGCGAAAAAGAAGACGAAGAAAAAGAAAAAACAGAAGAAGAAGAAGAAGAAGAAGAAATGATATGCAGTTGAAAAAGACGAAATATATATCAGGAAACAACAGACAAAAACAAGACGATGGTGTTTGATAGAATCACATTAAGGAAACAAGCTTATAGAACTGCATGGTATAGTATGTTATTGAAACCTCATGGCTAAAGATGTAGAAACAAACAACAATCCATAAATAGCCGAGATCTCAAACCAAACATAAAGAGAACAGGGAGGATGTGAATAGAGTTAACTTAACTTAACGTCTTTATACTGGTTTAGAAGACTCTACACGGTCTGTATACAACCAGTTTCTTAGAGTGTGGTTTAACCGTTGTGCGAGTCCATCTTAATAGACTCAAAGACTTGAGCTAAGTAGACCCTCGGCCAGTTAGGCGCCATTTATAGCTGCTCTTAACAAACCCACTGGGGAAAGGCACAAATAACTTGGGTAGATTTTTCATTTTCATTTTTGTCAGGGCAGTGGCCTGCTCTTTTCGGTTTTCAACTGTCAAGGTTTTTTTTAACGTGCTCAACTAAAGAAAACGAGAGTCCGATATCACTAACCCGATATCAGGGGAATTTTTACCAGGAGATTCACGTGAAAAAAATCCACCAAGATTCGACACGTGACCTCCGTCACCCGGTGCCAAATCCGGACTATCCTGTGGGTGTGGTAGGACAGTTCAGCTAACACTGACAATGTGCTGAACGGTCTTCAAGCTGGTATGGGGGTCTTGCGTTATCATGTTGCAAAAGACAGGTTGTCTTCAAGCTGGTCTAACCCTAGAAACTTGAGTCTTCAGCTCAGTCAGCGTCGCAATGAATGTAGCGGTCAGAGTTGATGGTTTGTCCAGGTTCCATGAAATCTTCTTCTTCTTCGTACGCTGTCAAACGTCAACTTGTATTTTTTCGAAGAAAGCAGCGGTCATCCTGAGGCTGTCGACACTGCCAAACTGCTTGTCTAGTGTTGCCACTGGTGATGGCCACATGTACTTTCTCTGGTCCTCGTATGTCGGGCAGTTTTGCAGCAGATGTTCAGCGGTCATTTTCCCGGTACCACAAGGGCAATCGTCAGTGCCACCTATCTTCAGTTTATTGAATAGGTGTTACCTCAGTCTGTTGTGGCCTGTGCGGAGTCTGAAGACCACGAACTGCTCTCTTCTGTTCAACTGGTAATAGGCATCGTTTTTTGTGTATCCAGTATGTTCTGTTTCCCATTTGGCCATGTATCTGGCCCTAATAAACGTTTTGGACTCTTCGTAGGTCACACTAGAATCTGGTTGTGGTAGTCTTGCACCTTCTTTTGCCAGTCTGTCTGCCTCCTCGTTGCCTTGGATGTTACAGTGGGAGGTAACCCACTGTACCACTACTCTTTTTGGTGCGGACTGCTGGCATAGTTGACAGAGTCCTGCTCTTAAATCATTAAGTTCAGCATTTTTCTGGCTTTTAGTGCTGTGACTACGGCCAGGGCATCTGTAAACAGGACTATCTGGCTTTCATTGCTTTCGCCTGTCAGCATTGCTTAAACCGCAGCCCTCAGTACCTCTGCCTCCGCTCTGAAATTGCTTGCGAGTTTTCCAGTTGCCACTGACAGTGTTATTTTTCTACCATTTGGTAGGCTCAGGAATACCCCTGCTCCTCCGTTCTGTGTTATGTTTGTTACAGAACCGTCGGTGTATGCAGGGGTCCATTCTATGCTTGGGTAGTTTTCCGGTATGTACCTCAGGGTTATGTCTCTTCTTTCTTTTTCAGTCTGACTGTTCTTGATTCCAATACCTGGTATATTTACTACCACCTCCGGAATGATATGCTGCTTCAAGGTAGGTTTGCGTACAGTAGGGATGGGCTTTGGTATTGTTACGGTGTTCATAGGGTCTTCGCTCATCTTTGCTTTGGCTATTTCTGCAAAGTTTCTCCGCTTTAGTTTCCTATTTCCAAATCTATTTAGTTTCTGATGCATTAAATGGTATGTCAGTCTTCTGGGTTTCTCTGCTTGCTGCTGGGCTCTGCAGTCTCTTCTGTCGGTCATGGATTGCAGATTTGTAATCTTTTCAAGTTCTGCAATTGGCGTTGACCTCATGCCTCCTGTTATAACTCTTATGGCTTGGTTTTGAAGTTTGCTAATTTTATCAAAGTTCGCCTTTGCTGCTGTTGTCCATGCCGCAATGCCATACTCGAGAACTGGTCTTACTTTTCCAGTGTACAGTTTCTTTAGTATTCTTTCGTCTGCTCACCAGCTTGTGCAGCAAGTTTCCTCATGATTGCCATTCTTTGTCTTGCTCTCATTCGGTTTCTCTCGATCTGACTTTTCCATGTCATGCGCCGATCAAATGTGACTCCCAAGTAGTTTGGATTGTCGTTTGGCCGCAGGTATTTGCCTTAAAGACTTATTTTGATGTTCTGTGGTTTATTTGAAAGCGAGCATATGGTACATGTTGTTTTTTTCCTCGTTTATTTTGACCTGCCATGAGTTCACCCACTCCACCAACGATGTTAGGGCCTGCTGCATCCGATTGCTTGCTACGGTGAGATTTGTTTCAGGGGTCCACATAGCCAGATCGTCTGCAAACATGGAGCTGTGGACTCTTCTTGTTATATTCTCTGTGATGTTGTTTATATACACCATGAAAAGTGTGGGTGACAGTACCCCCCCCCCCCTTCCTCCCTTGCTCTAGTGTCACCTTTTTGTTCATCTGCCCTTGTACTTGAACTCGGGCTGTTCTGCTTTCGAGGTAGTGGCTGATCCATCTGTACATTTTCCCACATACTTCACTTCTTTGTAGCTTGACTTTAAGTCCCTCTTTCCACACCTTGTCAAATGCCTTCTCTAGATCCACCCAAACCGCTACTGTATGCTTTTTCTCTTGGTAAGCATCCTCTATTTCCTGTGCTATGAGGGTGATCTGGTCCTCAGTGGATCTGTGTTGTCTAAATCCTGATTGCTGTGGAATTAGTATGTGTTTTTCTTCCAGGTGCCACATCAGTCATACGCTCCATCAGTTTGCCTATACAGCTCAGTAGACTGATGGGCCTCTATCCATTTGGATCTGTTCTATCTTTTTCTTTCTTAGGTACGGTTCCAGGAAATGAAAACGGATTACCCCTTTCCTATCCGAAAAGACAGTGCACATCACTTTACCCGCTGAAGGCTGCGACTTGAACTTTTTCCTCGATGGGGAATTCATATGTCGCCACTTCATGAACTACCTTTTTGAATCAGAATCTTAGTGGTGGCACTATGTCTCATAACCAGTGAAACTGTCACCTTCATCCAAGTAGGGGCTAAAGAGGTCATGACAAACTTGCATGCGATGTTCTTTCTGTTACTGCGTATGCATTCGTGGGACCCACTGGTGCAAGCGTTATGATATTCGGCATTAAAGCCGACATTTAGCCCGTAGACAATTCCTTCGTCGTTATCCTCCAATTTGCGCGGATGAGCTGTTCGAGACATTCTTGATTGCATGATGAGACAGCTGTGCATGGCCGTCCGTAGCGTGGCTTTCCCACCATGTTCCTTTCGCCACGCTGATACGCACAAACCACCGCCTCACCATCCACTGTTTTGTCTCCGTAAACGTTCAGTAAGCATCGATGAAAGTCAATTGGTGCAACTTTTTCCGCATGGAGGAATTCAATAACGCACCTATGTTTGTAAAACACTTCATGACAGACGCCATTTTGTTAGACTACTCCTCTACTGCCACCTGTCGGACGGAAACAAAATCTTACGGATATTGTGGGATTGTTCAAACTTTACTGCCACACTACCAAAATTCACTTCTGACGTTATAGGACATCATAATAAAATATAAGGCATTACTTTCGGAGCGCGTCTAGTATAATTTCGCTATCTTATTACGCGCGCGCGCGTGCTCGCGTATGTGTGTGTGTGTGCGCGCGAGCTCGCGTGTGTGTGTGTGTGTGTGTGTGTGTGTGTGTACATGACGTGTATGTTTATCTTCATTCGTTGTTGGGTTTTTTCGTATGCTACGTTTTAACTTTCTACAAACAAATAAACGACGATAATAAATGAAGTTAAATATTGCTTTTGGCTTTTCTTTTTTTTCTACAACTCAAAAAAATCGCAGATTGCATATTGAAAAAAAGAACAATCAACACAGCTCAAATAAAAGTCTGTTAAGATGTACAAAATAAGCAAATAAATTAAATACTTTAGATATAATAGTGGCGATCAGGAAGTTTAAATTAAAAGATAACGGAATTTTCATATCAGTCTAAACACGGAAATATTAAATCCGTTTGAAAACCCGTCTGGAAAACGCGCAGATAGTGACGCTGGGAAGTATGAACTTTGACATGGGCGTTAATCTTGAGAATTATCCTCTTCTGGTTATTTCTAACTAATCTACGGTAAGCGGTAATGTCAGAGATTTAGGTCGACCCTGATCATTCCTTACAGGCGCTCATTTAGGAGATTTTGGCCAATCCTTACTGTAACTTACAGGCCTGGGCAAACACTCAAGTCGGAGTTTTAGGTCAATCCTTAATTGTTACTTTCAGGCCTGAGTAAGCGGTCATATCGGAGTTTTAGGCCAATCTTAATTGTTACTTACAGGCTGTGACAAACGCTCTTATCGGAATTTTAGGAGAATCTCAATTGTTACTTACAGGCTTGGACAAACGCTTATGTCGGAGTTGTACGCCAATCTCAATTGTTACTCACTGGCTTGGACAAACGCTCATGTCTGAGTTTTAGGCCAATCTTAATTGTTACTTCCAGTCCTGAGCAAGCGGTCATGTCGGAGTTTTAGGCCAATCCGAATTGTTACTTACAGGCCTGGGCAAACCGTCATGTCAGAGATTTAGGCAGATCCTGAATGTTCATTACAGGCTTAGGCAAACACTCATGTCGAAGATTTTATATCATTCTTTTTGTTTTCAAACTACGTCAGTATGACCGACAGACCTTGCCCCCAAGTCTGTTTAACCGAGTTTATGTCAAGAAAGGGAATACCCTAAACATGGAAATAAATGAAATGACATGAGCAAGCAATCTTGGCAGACGAGCAAGTGTAAACGTCGTCATTGTTTCTAACAGCACAAAAAAGAACATAAAAACTGATCTTTTCAATTTGTCAGCTATTGAAGTATAATATGTATAATTCTCAGTCTGGTTTCTCGCGCCATATATAACGGTTAAATATGTTGAGCGACATGGATATGTATCACAGATCAACGCTAGTTAGGCGTACACCGTTGTGTGGCAGGCAATCTACAGTCTATGGAGTAAATATTAAAAGGCATCATTATTGTTAGATGTTTGCTAACAAAAAGGAACAAAGACTGACAAAAATTGAATGGCAATACAAACAGCATTGCGAGTTGAGAATGAAAATTTACAAACAAAAAATTGTAGAAAAGAAGAAGCAGACATTGATAGGAACAGATTTGAGAAGACATGACACACATTTTAATGAGAATATAATTTGATGTGCCTGAATGTTAACGTGTCCATACATATTAAGTGATTCTATATCGTTAAGTGTCCTTTCAATCTTCACTGATTATATTAACATTTATATAGGTCGAAATGTAACAGAAAACAATACATTACTATCAATAGGAACAACAAGGTGGCTAATCACTGATATACGTATGTGTTATCAAATTTATATGGATATTTCCGGCACGGAACGTACTAGTTGCTAATCATAATTCTAAACGTGGATAACAAGTTAAGTAAGACTGGATGAGTGGATATAAGAGCAGACACTAAAATAGCAACTACTTTCTACTAAGCGACCCTCAATGGGGATTATGCACAACACACATTAATTACAACTTACAAAGGAAGGTCCAGACGAAATGATGACAAAGTACATATGGACAATATGTGCATTTGGAGTGAATGAAGCCGTGGACCTCAGATCAGTGATCACTCAAGCAAATTGTCGATATGCTGGGTTTACTTTGAGGCAGATTGCGTAAGTGGTACGTGCCTTGTTTCTATAGCATTTGACAACGACAATCCAGAGCAATCATTCAGAGGTGAACCGATTTTCGGCAAACATACCCTTGTGTGTAAATAAATCTCAGTGAACGACATTAAAAGTAAACATTAGGACTAGAACACTTATTCTTCAGACATGTCGTAAAGTGTGACAAAGGCGACTTAATATTGGTACGATAGTAACAGCCTCATGTGTATACCCGTTGCTATAGAAACTACCATTCGATGACGTACCTTCATGCTGAAGTCAGATGCACTGGGCCGACAGGCGCAAAATAAAAACCACAGTGCAACGCACACCGCCTTCGGGATTAGAGAAATGAGATAAACGTAAAACAATACAAAAGAAATGACGTACCTTAAATACTTGTTTCCTGCAGTAAAGATGACCACAATGCTCCTACGGGGGTGATGGTGGATGAGAATGACCAGTTCGATTATGATCGTTGTGATGGACATATATACACACATTGATGGAATACAGGTAAAGCTAGGTATAGGTAATTCCATAGCTTCTTCTTCATCTTCTTCCTCTATTTCTTCTTCTTTGTCGTCGTCGTTCGTGCCGGAAGGTAAGTTTTATTTCGTTGAGAGACTGCGACATCTGTAGCTTTGGGACCGACACATTTAGTTTCAGCATGGCACATTCCGGGGCAGATGGGGGTTGGATGTGGAAGGGGTGATCGGGTTTGCCTTCACTCTTCATCCATTATTCTCTCAGCCATGCTGCAAGGAGGTAGCCTGTTTCTAGGACCGTCACTTTGGGTCGGATTGGTGTCTTTGACCCCATTGTATTGCTGACCCAGATGCAGACAGTCAGCTGTGAGACGCTTACTGCTGTCATTTCATTCATTGCGTCTTCAACCGTGTTCCATTAGCAGAAACTACTCGTGGGAACAGCAAGTTGCAGATTTGTGATACTTATTTCTCTTTTTTGTTTCGTTTTCTACAAGAATTATCTTGTCGGCAAGAATTGTCGTGTCCACAAGAATTATCGTGTCCGCAAGAATTGTCGTGTCCTGTTCGCAAAGTGAGTTATGGCATGGCAAACTGCAATCTAAAGTAGGTCATGGCTGACGCTTGCCTTTGGTTGTCGCCAAACTGTATGCAACGATTGAAGTCCAACTTTTGCTTCTCCTGCATGAAATATCACTTTTGATTGTATAGAGCACTCTGATCATAGAACGCCATAAATTGACACCTCGTCACTTTTTCTTTAAGAAGGAACAGTTCTGCCTCTAGATGGTTAGGCGATAAGCTCTTGACGGCAGCGACAATGTTGCGTGTGTCTTGTGAGAATTTAGTTATAATTTACAGCGTATTCTCATATATACTTACGGCTATGACATCTTTTGAGATCACTTCCGTATACGAAATCGCATGTTTATGTGCTCCCTCGTCTTCCTAGCAACAATAGTAAGCTAAAGAGACCATGGCCCGCCGCGTCCAACAACCATAATTATGACCATGTCCATGACCACGTCTGACGGCCGCGTTCCAGGAGGATGCAGTTTTGTTGGGGAGTGTGCGATCTATTTTAGAAAGGTGTTGCGAGGGCGAGGACGTCTCCAGGATGAGCACGACTTCTTCTTGTAACTCGCCCCCAAAGCCTATCTGAGCATCTCGTGGCATGGGACTTCCCGGGAAAGGCGAACAACGTGACTGAAGAGAGAGAAACGACTCCACGCAATCATTGAGACAATGCCTGCAAGTTGAGTACCTCGAACTACTTCACTGTTGTAGATCAGGTACCCATTTACAGCTATATATACACAAAAGCGTATCGTTCGCACTCATGAGGGATATACAAATCTATAAACCCTCATTTGGTCGTAAGTATTGATATATGCAAAGACGGCAGAGAACCAAGAATTAAAGGAAAGCATAAATCCAAGAAATAACGTTATGACTAATTCAAATGTCGTAATAACATAGAAAAACAACTCGCAAAAACGAAATAAAAAATACTAAAATATACAAGAAGGTCGTTAGGTTTGATCCCAAACCTCCCACTAGTCATCAATCACACTTAAGGCGTGGCAGAGACCTGTTCACAATCGAAGCCGCTTATCACGAATCAATAATCACGAATCGCTAAGATCAAACACCCGATAGTCGACGCGAAAAGTGTTTCGCTACCAAATTCCCCAGTCGCTCTGGAGATAGTGCGACTAGTATACGACATTGAACAGATATTTATCACTCTGTGACGCTTTCTGCGTTCAGTGCTTGCAGTAAATAACATGGTTTATGACATTGTCAGAACAGAAGCTCAATACTGGAATGCTGGTAGATTAAGGGTGCACTGGTTATTTGAAGAGAAAATGTAGAAGACTTGCCATTTTAAGGGTTAACACGATTCTTCAATATCATCAAGTGTGGGGCTGCGTCGTGATGGGGATCATTTATGTCCACAAACATCTATTCTTTGTTTATGTTTCTTTTCTATGTTGTTAGTCTGCTTGTCATATCAATCCCGATTTGATTTTGTTCCTTAGCGTGTTTTGCTTTTGATATGGCCCGTTGTCAGATGGTTTTTAGGGTCATTATTTCTGAGCAAGTGTCCAGTTAACTTATGTCTGTCTTTTGCTTTAGTCAGCAGTGTTCTCGTATTGTTGTTTTATCTTACCTGCCCAATGTACGAGATGTATTATTTTATCGAAGGAAACGCACTGCCATTGCTACAAAGGAATACTCTGTGTCTTCATTCATTGTACAGGACACACATCAATATCGGTTCTACAGAGCACTGAAACATCTATATTAATTTGATTGCAAGGGACTTGTTTATTAGTGTGTTGTTATTTCTTGAATACTGCTTTACCTATGTCATAATATTCTTCAGCTCTGCTGAACTGTTGTGTTGGGTTCTTTCATTTGATTTTTGTTGTTGGTTTAAATATATTTCTTAATATCATATACACTGTGTTTTCTCATTTGATATGACTAATGTTTCTGTTTGGAGATGTTAACACTTAATTTATTTTCCCTAATTTCTAGCCGGTCGCGAAGCAATAGTTGGCCTGTGTGAATTTATTAGAAACGCAATGGTGTCAACGACTTGGTGTACTTCGCCGTATGACCAGTTTACTTCCACGTCGCGTTCTCTTCCCAGCACTTAGTCACGTATCCATTTAGAGCTTGGTGAACTGGATCAATTATGAACTGGGATTTGAACCCGATATCAAGGGTAGCGCTGACATATAACTACTACTCAACTCTCCTCTCTTGTGCACGCAATGAAAAGGTCTGAACTTGTTCAAACACCTTGCAAGCACTATACGAAGAGCAGAAAAAGCGAAATAAAGAAATGGCAACCCGAACAACACCAAGAAACTGCAATGCTGGGAGCAGAGCATTATCTTCCAACTTAGGACAGACCACACTAGACTTTAATCGAACACGTACATGAACCTAACTGCTGCAGTTGTGCCCATCCATATGCAAAATGTGCTGCTCGCTTGCCCAGGATTCGTCACAGAAAGAGAAAAGTCAATACCTGACGCCTCAACAATCACTTATACAGCTCCACTCACCGGCTACAAAACACCTGAAAATTATCTATCTTGGCATTGGCTGTGTAAGAGCGAACAGTTCCCAGGGTTTAGTCAATCAACAGCAACAATTGTAGTGTAAAAGCGAACTCCTTGCCGCGTCTAGTAATTCAGCAGCAACAGCAACAACAGCAGCAGAAGCGAGAACAGCAACAATCACCGTATGCCAGAGAATTGACTGATACTCAGAACATCACTTACAGTCTGTACATATTTTCTTTTTATGTCTGGCGTTCGCCTTGAAAAGGAAGCTGTCACGTTGTGTCATGGTTTGCAGCGAGGCTGCGTTATTTCGTCTATTCATTCCCATCTTTGTATGTATATATCTTGATTTTTTTCGTTTTGATTAGTTCATGGTTTCGTCTGTGAAATCATATTGACCATTTCTTGTTTGGTCATGTCTATTTCTTAACTGGCATTCGCTGAGTCTCGCTTTCATGGATCATCATGGTCACTGACACATGTATGTGTGTTGGATTTGTATTTCTTCAACAGATGGTACCTGAGTCTGGAAAGTCCAGTTCGCAGTTTGAAAACCAATGATCTGGTTTCTTCTTAACCATCAGAAATATGAGTCGTGCAGCGCTAACGACATGTTCTGAGTTATAGGACGTTATGTGATTTGGATGTTGCACAAACGCCATACTACATACCTAGCACGGTTTTATGAGATGCTGTCGTCTATCTGTGTTGACTAAATAGTCACGATAGCAAGTAAGTAGCCTCTTTTCAGTCATATCTGACTGATGGTTGTTGCAGCCTTGGAGTGGCCCTTTTTCAGTCATGCCTGACTAATTGTTGTTGCAGCCTTGGAATAGCCACTTTTCAGTCATATCTTACTAATGGTTGTTGCGACCTTCAATTTGCAACTCTCTACTGAGTCTTTGGTTTTTCCTTATCTTGCGGCGTTGTCTTTTCACTTCTCTGTGTTGCATGAGCATATTTTCGTCTAGCCTGAGGTGGTTCTTGAGGTTGCATCTCCATTTGGATAGGTCCACAGCTATGTCTTCTCAAAATATCAGATTAATATCCAGTGCCCCCACCAGGAGTGGAGCCTGCGGCTTAATTTGACTCAACACGACCAACACTGAAATGACTGACATGCCGAGACCACTTTTCTGGGGTCTAATATGGAACTGGTGCTGGATTTAGACCCTCAGAAATCTGGGGTTATGCCCTCTGTGGCTCGGTTGGTCTGCATCCAGTGTTTGATAAAGGAATTGACGGAAGAGCACTATCAGGAGTGGAGCCTGAGGCTAAAATTGACTAAACACGCCAATAGTGTAGAATGACTGTCAAAAGAGAGCACCTTCGGAGGGTCTAATAGTGAACATGTGCTGGTATTAGACCCACGGAAGACAGGTCAGTCTCCAAACCCCCAAATGAAAGAGCGCCTGCTACGGTAATCTGGTCTTCACCCTGCAGAAATCGCAGGCTCCAGAAACAAACTGCCATTGACAAACTAAAAGCCCTCTATTGATACGGCCTGGCTAATATTGAACGGATGCTGGAAATAGACCCTCTGAAGACAGGTCAGCTTTACCCTACAAATGACAATGCTCTGCTACGGTAATCCAGCTAAGCCCGAGAGGAGCCGCAGACATTTTGGTTCACGTAATAGGCGGATAAGCCAACGGTTCGAGGTGAGGGATTACGGCCGAACGCCTCTAAGCCAAAAATCCCGCCCAAAAGCAGCCCAGCACGAATGCAAAGGGAGGCTTCGACATGGTGGGGACCTCGGGGTCACGCTCCAGCCCCGCCCGGTCAAGCCGCAGAATGAGGTCTCTGCCGTCCGCTGATAAAAGCGGGCGGGAAGCTGCTCGATATTCACCCCATACGGCGATGAGGAATGAAATCATTTGTAGAAGACTTAGTTCTCGGTCGGGTGCCCTAAGCAGTAGATCAGCTACCTCACTGCGAACTGCTGAGACTCAACCCTTGACCATGTCCGCTCCCTAGGCGGACAAAATCTCCGTGCAAGACTAGGCTTGTCACCTGGTCAAATGCACTATTTCGAGAGGAATCACAGGTCGCTGACATTTGGTCCACGTGCTTGGCTGATAAGCTACCATCTGAGGGATTACGGCCGAACGCCTCTAAGCCAGAATCCCGCCCAAAATCTCAGCACCGCTGAGATGGGAGGCTACGACATGGCTGGGGCTTGTGTCCCGGCCCGATCGAGCCGTAGGAATGCACCTGGTAAAATGCACTCCTTCCTCGCTCTTTGCATCTGTCTGCTATCAGTCATTCCAATGGACGCAGAAGAGATGCAGTCCAGCGGACACTGCACCTCCTGTCCTATGGTGGCAAGCTCCCGGGTGGCGGGGAATGCTAGGCGTACCATCACTGCAGATGAGCCGAGAAAATAGAGCGAGCAAAAAGATACCTCACTCATATGCATATGCTACGTTTCTGGCAGGACGTGACGATCCTGGGAAAAAGTCACACTGGACTGCCTCTCTTCCGGGATAGTACAAACTAGTACATAGTCCATCATATCATTGCCAAACGCTATAGACACGAGTAGGGAAGACTCGATAGTCCTGCAAGACAACTTCCCAAGAGAGACAACTCTGACCAAAAACAACTGCTGCCTTGCAGTTAGGCTGGGGACAGCCAAAGGCTAAGGAGGGCAACCCTACAGAAACGCCTGTTGAAATCGGATGCACTGAGCCACTGGCTAACAAATTAAATCAGTGCAACGTAAATATCGCTGTAAACAGCGTACGATGAAGAAGAAGAAGATATCCAGTGCCCTCATGTTCCGCTTACTTGCATCTTTTAGCCTCAGCTGTATTCAAACAGCTGCCCATAGAGAATATCTTTATGAATGCAACCGTCTTCCAAGGGAAGATCATGATCAAGTAATCGCAGTCTTCATTGGCGAAGGAGGGTTAACATACTTGGAAGACCGATGCGAGAATGCATCTCTCCATTTCTCGATCTCTCCATGAGACATCAAGAATGAATCTCTGGCGTCGTAGGTGAAAGTTGTAACTTTGCTCTTGTTTAGCATGGGTTGTCCACGTTTGACTGTCATATAATAATAATATAATTATTGCCAATCGCAAGCGGTTTTGTCGACGGTTTTGTCGACGGTATTGTCGACGGTTTTGTATAAATAATGTGCTGTGCGTTGTATTTAGATGATAGTGAAGACGAAAATGCACTGGTCGTCAATCTCAATGTCTTGTCCCGAGTTAGCTTGGATCAGTGGCAAGACTATTGGTTGAAATGACTCGAGGTAACCGAGGATGCAGGCACTCTGGTCTTAATTCCCGTGAGACCAGGAGTAGCATGAAACCTGCGGAATTCGATGACCCACCATTACCGTTCATCACTTTGAGAGTCAAATACCTTACCTCTTTATAATATCACTCAGTGTGATCTTTCATGTAGCTGTTGTAGAGAGAAGATCATGTCAAGATCGGAATCCACATTGTGACTCTGGGTACACGCGCTCAGTCAGTTTGTCTAGCCGCAGTAAGATCACTCTGGCAAAGGCTTTGCCAACAACACTGAGCAGTAGGATGTCTCTAATTATTACAATCACTTTACCTTTATTTGTGTATAATGTGACAATTTTGGTATTTGTGGAATGATAGCCTTTTTCCAAATCTGACATAGCAGCAAGTGTAGCGGTGTCAAGAGTGCAACTTTACAATGCTGGATCAGATCCGGGGGTATACCGTCGTTACCTACTGCTTTGTCCATGTTGTCAATGGCTGTCTTGAGATCTTTTAAAGATGGTTCGACGTCTCGCATATTCCTTCTAGGAAAGCCCTGAACACCATTAAAAGAGTGACCGTAGTTGCATGAGTAGAACTCACAGTAGTGCTTTATCCATCGCTGCATCTGCCTTCCTTTGTCAGCTATTTTCTCACCACTGTTGGATATATATGTACACGGAACAAATAGCTTTTATTATGCCATCATACATTTCTCTGATGTTGCCTATTTGTGCCGCAGTCTGGATGTTTTCACTGAGGTGGAGCCAGTACTCATTTGCACAACTGCGAGCTGTTTACTGAAGTTGGCTGCTGGCGGGCTTTAGAGATTGCAGAGTAACTGCATTTGGAAGGCACGTGTAGTCACTCGGAGAAATTGTGGTGGCATATCATTTATTTTTACTTCGAAGCAATCATTGGATTACGCAGTGCTGCTTCCAAAGATAACACGTGCAGTACAGTGGGTATTGGTTCGAAGTTGTTTCCGGGTTTCTGTAATAATCATGATGCTCTACCCTTATTGCACTGTATTTCAGCTTAGGTAATAAATGGATTTGTATTTTACCTAATGTTCAGTTTCTAGACATAAAGTACAGTGCATTATTATCGCAATAAAGACATTTGTACTGTTTTATTGCTAGTTAGTTCGTTGCCTATCGCAAGGGATGATGTCAACATCATCGAACGGTTTTGTCTTAATGATGTAACTTGTGCTGTATTTGGGTAATAGTGAGGAAGAACTGCCCTGGTCATCAACCTCACTCTCTGGTCCCGAGCTATATTGGGCCAGCAGTAAGACATAAATCAAGACGACTGGAGGTAACTCAAGATGCAGGCACTCTGGTCTCACCTCCCCTCAGACCAGGAGTCGCATGAAACTTGCGGAATTCGATCGCCCACCCTTCCGGTTCATCACGTTGAGAGTCAAGCACTTTACCTCTTGACAATATCATTCACAGTGTGAGCGACGTGTCATGGACATGTTACTAACCAGTCAGCGACCGATCTCTCCGTGGCGATGTGTTGACTGTTTTATAGGTTATATATGTACATACAAAGTGAAGAAGAAATCAGTATTCTCGTTTGATAATATAGTAAAATAATATGTAGGCGATTCCGAATATCTGGGGTCTATCATCAATAATTCTGGCGACTATGAAATTGAGATCAAACGAAGATCTGCAAATGCTACTCGTGATCTTGATCTTGATGACCCGTTCCTTAGCGTAGCTGTGGGTCCCAACTTCGTTTCCAGTGGACCCTGTCTTGGGATACGGAAGTCCAGTGTGTAGTAAGTGCTCCTCTAGAGGCATCTCGGATGTTGCAGCGTACAGCAAGGGAGTCGGACCAACGCATTGGAGATCTTCCCCGTGGTCTCTTCTTGCCTCGTGGGAACCAGACTGCTGTCGCTGTGTTCTATCAACCATCGATTCCATGTGACCTGCCCATTTATATTCTGCCTTGTCTGCATGGATTACCACATCCTTCACCCGGGACAATCGTCTTATGTCAGAATTGTGGAGACCTTGCATAAGTTGGTTGAGGATAGTGATTCCGACCAAGCATCTCTCAAGGGAGGCCTGGGTCACTCTCAATTTGTCCTCTAGTGATTCTGTTAGTGTCTACGTCCCGGCGCAGTAGCACATCGCAGCGCAGGGAGTACAGTGAAATTGAAGAGGGTGGCTCGTAAATCTTGATCATGACAACAGGTCCAGGACCGTGTTAATAGACGAGAAGGCTGCTCAACCAGCCCGGCGACGTCTTGTCAGTTCAGGTTCCAGGTTATTCTCCATATTGAGAAGACGTCCAAAATAGATGTACTCGTTGACATCCTCTAATCGTACCTGGCCAAGGAAGACTGGATCACAAGTGCCAAAGCGATTGCGCAACACTTTGGTCTTCGAGACATTCATCTCCAGTCCCGCTTTCTTGCCCTCTCCATCGAGTAGCTGCATCATTTGGTTGGCTTCTGCTGCGGACTCAGTGATGATCACTATACCATCGGCAAATCGAAGGTGATTCAGGCGTCTTCCGTCAATAAGGACACTAAAGGTGTCCCAGTTGCATCGGCTAAGGACTGATTCTAAACATGCAGAGAAGACGTTAGGGGAGATAGGATCGCCTTTTGCAATTGGTACCACAAATGGACGATGGAAGGGATGAAATGTGGTAGTGCAGTTCGTATGACTGTTGGTGAGAACTATGATGTATCCAGAATCGATAACTTGTTCCCTCAGTGAACGCCAGATAAAATGTGGTTTTACCGAATCAAAAGCCCTTTTTTATGGTCGTTGAAGGTGAATATCAAGTGCATCTGGAACTATCGAGCTGCCTCAATAATGCGACAACATCACAAACTAATACAGCAGGAAATCATGCTAAAGCACATGCTAACAGACAAAGATCCAATTGATCATGACATCCACTTTCCAAGTGACGACAGACAGTTGTGAGACATTGACATTAAACAAATCAATTTTAAAAAAAATTTAATTTATATTTTTTTAAATGAAGTGTAATAGAAGAACGCTGAAAATTTCAGGGATATATTAACAAATTGAATATTAAAAATTAAAGGGGACGGCCTGGGCTGTTGAGTGACACGGCTCAAAACCAGAAGGTGCTGGGTTCGATCCCTATCACAGCACCGGTCGTTACACCCGGGAAGCAAACCCTTAGAAAATGCAGGAGGAAGCAGACCCTTACATAAAATGCATGCTGAAGTCGGATGCACTGGGCCGACAGGCGCAAAATAAAAATAAAAGTGTAACCCACACGGCCTTGGTGAATAGAGAAATAAGGTGAACGCAAAAAAACCACACAAAAAAAATAAACAACCCCCCCCCCCCCCCCCCCCCCCCCCCCCAATATATACCTTTTGCAATCGCTTCATGTTACAGAAAATTGACTCATAGACAACATCGCAAGAAAAATAGCTTAGATATTTTCATCATGTGGCGAGCATAACGATCAGGGAAGAATGATAATAGAGGGTATGATTCCTGGAAGAAGGTTAATAGGTTGACTCCAACGATATTGGTATTAGGACATGATGGACAGTCTGGGGATGTCTTTGCATGACACATCCGCCACGTCTTAAACTCAGATGCATACAGAGCTACAGTGACGAGGACTGGAAGAAATATGTAACATGTTGATAATGATGATAATGAGGCGATGATGATGATATGTACATTATACCCTTAACACGTCATTCATTTCAATCGTTTTGTACCGCTGAACCTCTGCTGCAGAACTGCCCGATATACGAGGATAAGAGAGAGCAGATGTGGCCATCACTAGTGGAACTGCAAGACAAGCTCTATGGCAGCGGCGACAGCCTCAGGATGACCGCCGCTTTTTTTCGAAAAAATAATGGTTACTGTCTGACTGCGTACGACGAAGAAGAATCGTTTTGTACTGTACAGACGAGACGTCCGTTAAAAGCGGTGCGTGCCAGAGGCTGTCGCTTGCGCTAAGTCTGGCAACGTCAGTTATTTCACATTCTCAGGTCGCAATTTCTGGACTCGGTTATAATCTAGCGTGTCCTATGGATGAAACATCTGTTTCACAATACCAACGCTCTGGGTACCAATCTCGCCGTGTTCAGTTTGGCAGAAATTGTTTTTTTTTCTCTTGGTATGATTGCTTATTCTCGTATGGAAAGTAATGGCAACCTACAGCACTTCACAATTGCAAAGACACTTATTATGGTCAACAATGTTGGCAGTTGTAACAGCGGCGTTATGCGAAGGACGTTATACTTACATTTACATTCTTGCCACTAGTCTAGGTATCTCGGGACTAGAGAGTGAGTTGGATTACCAGCGCAGTTTCTTCCTCACTATAATCCAAAATACAGCGCAAGTTAAATAATCAAGACAGAACTGTCTGGGTATGTCGCCATCATCGCTTGCGATGAGCAAATAACTTTATGAAAAAAAAACCTTATGGGAGCACGAACGTATATGCGGTCTAACGTTAACCGAACAGACGTACTGTAGCGCATACTACTATATGATTGTGGGTGTTCCCTGGTGCTTCGCCATAGCACCTACCTATGATACTCAGTTCCTAAAGTATGCACTGCCCTAATTTCATCTCGTTGTTCCTAAAGTATGCACTGCCCTAATTTCATCTCGTTGTTCCTAAAGTATGCACTGCCCTTATTTCATCTCGTTGTTCCTAAAGTATGCACTGCCCTAATTTCATCTCGTTGTTCCTAAAGTATGCACTGCCCTAATTTCATCTCGTTGTTCCTAAAGTATGCACTGCCCTAATTTAATCTCGTTTTTCCTAAAGAATGCACTACCCTACTTTCATCTCGTTGAGGCTACAAATAGCGTCCAATTAAATGGTTGCCTGGAGACGTGATTTGTAAGCGGACCTCCAATATTGTATAGGCCAGTCCACACAGGTCTCAGAAGGCATCGTACAACAGTATACCTGAAAGGTGAGCCGCCTATTTGATAAAAGGGAGCCTTTGACTTGTAATTTTCCGTAAAAATTTGTTTGCATTGCCCTTTAACTGAGCGTAGGAGTAAGACAGCAATTCTATTCATCATGTGTTGTGCGACTAGCCTAAAAGATAATAGTTAATACGTATTCTTGCTCTAGATGTTGTTTACCAATTCTAACTAAAACGTCTTTCTTGTTGTGATGACAAATCTTCTGGGATCATCTCTCTGCGTCAGAGTTATTTCCGGTATGGCTTTGTGTGTGGCAGAGCGAAGAATAAGACCGTTTGTTCTGAGCTGCATTCCCAGTCATTAACTCGGACCAAGAGGAAGAAGAAAAATAAAAAGAGAAAGAAGAAGGAGAATAACAGCAAGAAGAATAAGAAAAGGAAGAATACAAGAAAAAAAACACCAAAAAAGTAAACGAGAAGAAGAAGTATATTCTCTTTGTCGCACTAGACACGTTCAACAGATGCAATTGCACACCAGTTGTCATCATTATTGAAGCACCCTAAAGATGCCCACACTGTCGATAAACAGTATTAAATGCCGATGCTCTGTGACCAGTGTCAAGCGTGGACTTCTCAGAACAGAAACTTTAGAAAGAAAGATCACGACATGTGAGATGAGAAACCCACCAACGTAACAAGAAGAGATAGAATGCGCAATGAAGAGGTCTGAAATATTGTTGAAGCAAAAATCTGCACTTAATATATTGATAAGGTGAGAATAGAATAGTTCGGCCACGTAATGAGAATGTAACTTGACCAACTACCCATTTGCGCAAATAACGCACGGCGATCAGGTTTTCTCAACCGGGGAAGACCGATAACGAGATGGATAGGAAATGTTACGGATATTCTAAATCGCCATGAGATGACGACTTCTCTGACATGTGCATTGTGCAGTCTGTGCTGCTTTCATTTTATGTATGTGTGCATTAAGTCTGCAATGACCTGTTCTGAGGCGAAAAATTGTGGTATACTGTTTCCTATTCAGTCTATTGATTGGGTCATGTGGATATTTACTATTTGTTCGCTCTATCACTGTTTATATTTTTTTTTAATGTTTGCCTTGACTTCTGGCAGTGACACTGGGTGGGTGAATTGTTCTCTTTGTCTTCCCTCCCTGGCTAGCCTGTCCGCCCATTCATTTCCAGGTATGCCTCAGTGAGCTTGAATCCACTGGAGGGTGATTTTATTGTGGTCTGAAAGTTTGTTTAGCTGGCATATCAGTTCCCTTTCCATACTATTTCGTGGTTCTCTTTGTGTGGCCCCAAAATTTCTATGCAGTCGCACAAAAAAACTATTATGTTATCCTTTAACCCCGTTTCATCCAATAGTTTGACTGCTTCAATTATTGCCTGTTGCTCTGTTCTTAGATTTGTCGAGGGCTCCCCGGCAGCACTTGCTTTTTCTATAACGGTTCCATCCTGTAGAAATATGACGAGTCCCGCCCCTCCTTTCCTCAATGCTTCCTCTGATGATCCATCTGTGTAGACGTGCGTCCACATGGATTGAGGATAGGCGTCTCCAATATGCTTTAGGGTTTTTTCTCTCAATGCATGGTCTGATTCTTCCACTTTTCTATCGATACCTGGTATTTTCGCTTCCACCGTGAAGTTGGGCTGTTGGTCTGTATTTTCATATACTTGTATCATTTCCCATGTCGTTGGACATTTTGATATGATGTCACTGTTCCTGGCTGTAAGGGCTTTTGATAGATGATTGAAGCTTGTTCTTTTTATGCAGTTTTTTGTTAATTCATTGACTTTTCCCTGCTTGGATGTTTATTCATACGCTTGTATTTTTCTGTCAGGTTTAGTATTTTTCCTTCTCTGCGCTCACCGAGGCTCTGGAGGCCTGCTACCGCTTCGATTTCTCTAATTGAGGTGTTTTGTAGACCTCCGGTAATAATTATGAGTCCGGAATTCTGTGCCTTGTCTAGTTTCTGTAGGTTGGTCTTTCCAGCTATTGCAAAGGCACCCATGCCATATTCCAGTGTTGGCTGTACGTATCCAGTATAGACCTGTCTGACTGTTTGCATCTGCGCCCCAATTTGTCCCTGCCAGTTTTTTCATCAGCCTTAGTCTGAGTGTGGCCTTCATTTGAGTATCTGTGTGTGGGCCCCATGTTAATCTTTGGTCATATCTCATTCCTAGGTATGTATAATTGTTTTCTCTAGGAAGCAGGCTATTTTCTAAATATAGGTCGACCTGCTCTCGCTTTGTAGAGAGCGAGAAGAGTGTTGAGAGGGTCTTGCTTTTGTTTAT